>JAOTRH010128398.1:0-14407 GCA_034768845.1 Heliamphora exappendiculata | reverse complement strand
AGTAATTTTTAACTGTTTATTATTAATTTTAGTAATAAGTTATATTTTTTTTAAATGCTCTCACAATTTTTATTACAAGTTATAATTATATTTTTATAAATTAGTAGTTTCGGCTACAAGTTTATATATATTTTAAATACTTATAATTTTTATTATAAATTATAAATTATAAATTTTTAATTTTTAATAGTAATACCAAGCACTACTAATAATGGTTTAGAAGGATTTGAGGAGACTGTGAGTTGAGTGACTGAACAAAGAAATATGACCTTGAATTTGGTTTATTTTTTATCTTTTATAAATTTTTTATTATTAGATTTTGTTTTTATTTTTGAGTTGGCTTGATGAGGAAAAATAAAAAAATAAAAGCATTGTACCAAATAATAAATCTTTTTTGACTAAAAAAGAAAAATAAGCAACTCCAAATTTAGCACAATTTCCTTATTCTAACTTATTTTTATCATTTAAAAATTTTTTAGTGTTTAATTATAAAAATAACTTTTTAATTCATTTCAACACAATCAAATTTTAAAAAATAAAAAATCATGATCAAAATATAGAAAAAATAAATATAAATATAATAAAATAAATAAATAAGTTATTATTCAAATGCTACTAAGAGAGGAGGGAGGGTGACTTGTGGTGAGTGCAACTTGTCAATTTTTCAACCCAAGCCAACCCAATTTATGTAAGTCTGTGGATTAGATTGAACTTGGTGGATTGGGTGAAAAAATATGAATTAGCTGCGAATTATATTTTTTTAATTCGTTATCAAATCAACTAAACTGCCTAGAGTATTTATTAGTGATCGTATTATTACATACGATTTATATTAATTTTTTATAATTTATAAAAAAAATTATAAGAACTTAATACTTCATATATTGTGAATATAGTTTTTAATAAATATGCAATGTAAGTATGACTGTTATAGATAGTTAATTATGTTATTGCTATTCTTAAATGACTACTGTTATTTTTAGCTGATTTTTTATTTGACGTATTAAATATAATTTTTTAATTTAAAAATTATAATAAATTTTTTATTTTTTAAAAATAGATTTTTAAATATTAATTTTAAAATTTTATAACTTTTTAAACCGTTAAATCATTAAAACTTTAGGTTGAAACCGATAAAAATTATCACCTAATTCGCTGATCTTGATGTTGGTGAGTTAACGATGAGTTTAAAAAGTAATAACTGGCCCAAAACAAATTAGTTAAAAAAGCTTCATCTACTCGTCTCAACTCTACGGGTGCACACCCATAGCCGGTGAAGGAGGGCTAATAGGATGTGATTAGTGTTTGGCCTTTTTTTTTATTGTAGATTTTTTAATTTTTTGACTTTTTTTATAAAAAATAAATATAGAAAGATGTAAAAAAAAATTATTGATTACCGTGAAATGCTAAATTAGTGGACGGTTTTAAAAAAAAAGATTAAACAAAAAACTTTTTAAAAAAATTAAGCCAAACTATGTGGTTGGTAGAGTGAACCTTAGGCGCTGATTGATAATTAACTTAAAAATTAATTTTTTATTTTTGATATTTTTAATCAAAAATTTAAATTGAGTTTAAATTAGGTTGTTTGGGTAAAAACTTAGCTTTTTTACTTTTTGTTCAAAATTGACAATTATACCTATTTATATATTTAATATTAATAATTATATGTAATTAGTAGTGATAGTAAATAAATTATGAATAAAGAGTATTATTGTATTTTAAAAATGATAAGAGTTTAATTTAAATATTTTGAAAAATTATATTTTGATTTAATTAGTTTTTTTATTTTTTTGCCAAACGAGCAAAGTTAATTTTTTTACATTTTTATTTAAAAAGCCAAAAAAACTAAGTTGTGCCTTAGTTTGGTTGGTAGCTGGGTTTGCTTTTTATAGCGTGGATGACCCACCTCTAACCCAGGTTTCGTTTGGTAAAAGATTTAAATTTAAATTTTTTTTGTTTTTTAATTTAAAGTTAGAAAGTTAAAAAGTTTTGTTTGGGAATCTAATGCCTTTTAATTTTGTAGTTTTTTTTGCTTTTTTATATAAAATAAGTTTATATATTTTTAAAAAATATCATAACTTTTATTACATACATCATTTTTTATAAAAATTATATTTTTAAATTCTACTCCACAAATTCTATCAACATAAGATCTATATTAAATATAAAATTATATAAAAATAAATTTTTAACAAATTATAATAACTTTTTTCTGACTAAAATATTTTTTTGGGTCAGTGTCTTTTGGCTTAAAATTATTTTTAAAATTTATTAAATAATTTTTTTATTTATTTAGCTTAAATCGATTTTAAATAAAGAGTATGACTTAAAACTGAATTAACAAATAAAACATGAATTAAAGAAATAAAAATTGAAGTGCACGTAAAATAATGCAAAGAGTTCAAACTACTAAAATAAATAAATTAATTAAAATAAGTTGTGTTCACACTGGACTATAGTTGACAAAAGATGATTGTGATTTGGTGTGATTAAAGTGAAAAATGGTAACAAATTAAATAAGTCAAAGAGAAAGGGAGACATGTGGACCCGTTTGGGATAATGACTTGCTTATTTATTTTATTTTATTTTATTTTATTTTTTATTTATATTTTTAATTTTAAAAAAAATTATTATTTAACCAAATTAAGAAATATAAAATTTAATTTATTAACTTATTTTTGTCATTTTTTTATAAAATAACTAAAATATTATTATTTTTAATTACTCTAAGTAAAAAAAATCAAAAAGAAGATTAGTTTTAAAAATTATAAAAAAATTATTAAAAATAAAAATAAGTAAAATAAAATAACTAAATATACCATTATCGTACAAGTGCTTGGTAAGCTCTTGTTTCCCATTACAAAGTTCACTCTTTTTTAATTTTTTTTTTTTAATTGAAGCTGTTAATAGGTAATTGTAACAAGAAGTAACAATAGTGATAAAAAATAATAGTTAAAAATAATTATCAAAAGCAGTGATCGAAAGTGGTAGTCGGAAATCGTGGTTGCAAGTAGCGATCGAAAGCTGTAATGAGAGGTGGTAAAAAAAAATATATAAAATAAAAAAAATTACAAAATAAGTGAAAAAATATTTTTTCTATTTACAAAAATTTAATAAATTTTAAAAATTATTTATATTTTTTTAAAAATAAAAATAAGTATCAAACATATTTTTTATTTACAATTTATAAAAAAATTTAAATAATAATAATAATAATAATAATAATAAATATAAACATCACCAAACAGGCCAAAATGAGTGGTCTACAAAGACAGCGTATTCAGATAGAAGGGTGACTGTGATTTGGCATTACAAAATGAAAGATGCAACAAATTAGAAGTAAAAAAGGGAGACATGTGGGCTCGTTTGTGATGATTAATCTTTTATTTTATTTTATTTTTTTTTATTTTTTTATTTTTAATAAATTGTTTTTACTGTTTTTTGAAATTGTAAAAAAATACAACAATAAACCAAAATAAATTTTAAATTTATAATAAGATTTTAATAGTTTAAAACGATTCCGTGTCATCATTTACATACTTATATGGCTTCGTTACAATGCAAAAAAATTTTAAATAAGATAATGTTGACAACATATAAATAATATCAAATCTTTTTATTATAAATAATTCATTTTGTTGCATGGATCAAGCCATTTATAATGTAATTTTACATAAGCCCTGTTTGGGATAATTTTTAGAAGAAAAAAAAACTCATCTTTTTAAGTTATACTGTTTGCAATTTTAAAAAAAGTAACTATTTTTTCACTTTTTAAAAAAAAAACATAATTCACATTTTAAACATTTTAATTTCTTTAAATGAAATAATTATAATGCCTCAATAAAAAAGTTAATTTTACTCAGAAAAATTATATCAGTATTCTAAACACTACAACATAAAAATAAGAGCATATTAGAAGGGTGAATAATAAAGATAAATTTTTTTAATATCAATACATTTTCAAATGTAGAATCTATTATTTTCATAAATATCAATATATTTTGTACAAATATCTACACTTTTTATATTCATTATCCACCGTTTAATATGTAATAATTAGTATTTTTTTATTAATATTTATAAAAATAGTAACTTCTACTCCAATCTCTACAAACATATTAATATTAAAAAAAATCTCTACTAACCCATTAACCATATTAAAAAAATGTCTCTATTTACTTTTTAACCGTCGCTTAATATCCAATAATTAGCACAATTCTAATTAAAATAATTATTTAAATTATTTAATTTTTAAATTTAACCAAAAGTGGAAATGGAGGGGGGACCGTACCCGCCGGGTTGTGCGGAGAAGCTCAGGCGGTATTTTGTAAAGATCGGCGTCAACGGCTTTGATTGCGGCGGCGGTGGTGGCGGTACCGTTAGGTTGGCGACGATTATTATGGTGGTGTACGGCGGCGACGCTGTTGACGGTGGCCGGAGTGCGGTTGTGGAGGTACGGCGTTTGCGACAAACTCTGTTTCCTTGGTGGTTCCGTCACGTCGCGTATCTTCTTCTTCTTCTTCTCCTTCGCTTGCTTTTTCTGCTCCTTCACTTGCGGGCACCTTTTATCACTAACAGTCCTCGACTGCTGTGCCCATATCACGTGCCATATTATCATTCCCGTACTTAAAAAAAACATATTATTAAATGGTATTTTAAAAGAAAAATAAAAGTTTAGTTTCTCTTTTGGATAAAATAAAATGAGAAATTTTATTTATTTTTTGTTTTAATATTATATTTAATGATATTTTAAAAGAAAATAAAATTTTAAATTCTCTTTCAGATAAAAAAAATGAGAAATTTTATTTATTTTGTGTTTTATCTTTAAAAAAATTATGATCATAATTATTTTATTAATTTTTCTTAATTAGTTTTATTGAGAAAAGTTAATAAAATAGAAATCATTGATAAAATAATGAAAAAAATATATTAAAGATGTTAGCAAACAAACATGAATATGACATATTAGCTTATTTTGATTTTTTTATTTTTAGAATTATCTAGATTTTTAATTAAAATATTTTCCTTTTTTATTCATTTGGACTAGAAGAATCGGAAAAAAAAATAAATTTTGGACTAAAAAGTTAAAATAAACTACTAATAACAATATAAAATAAATAAATAAATAGATACCCATTATCCACTACCACAGGTTGCTAGTTAGTATTTTCATTAATAAAAATTAGAAAAATACTATAAAAAATATTTTAAATATTTTAAATATTTTATTTTACTTTTATTAAAAAATTTAAACTTCTTAAAAACGAGACATTTTTAAATATCCATTGAGATTTTTGTATAATTAAAATCAGATTTTTTTTATGTTATAAAAAAATTTAAAATATAAAAATTAGTGATCAAATGATGAAAAATATTCGTTAAGGAGGATAACAAACAAATATGAATATGACATATTAAATTATTTTGATTTTTTATTTTTAGATTTTTAATTGAAACTTTTTTATTCTTTTTTTATTAGAAGAATCAAAAAAGTAAAATAAATAAATAAAATCCACAAAAGAAACAATATAAAATAGCCTTAGATTATTTTACAATAGCTATATATCGCACTTAAATGTGAGCTAAATATTGATTTCAAAATAGAGCCATGTTTGAAAAAAAAAATTAAATGAGTTTGTTTGATTTTGTCCTTTTGGATTTTCAAGATTTTTAAGATATATATTTTTCGAATTGTCTTGAAGTAAATAAAAAAGTAAAAAAATATAATTAAAAATAAAAAAATTCATTAGAGACAAAAATAAACAATACAAAATCTCACTTATTAATTTAGTTTAGCATATTTTTTTATTTTATCATTTCTTTTTCTATTGTTTTGAAAGTAATCAAAAAAATATATTAAAAATAATTTATTATGTCAAACAGGTATAGTTTGTAAATGAGATTTTGTCGGAAAGCAATACAGATGAATTGTCAAAACGAAACCAATAATTGAGAATTTTTATTTCTATCAAGATTCTCACTTTTCATTTTGGCCCTTTGGATCACTTTACTTATTTATTTATTTATTTATAAATTAAAAAATAAATTATATTATTTAAATAATTAAATAAGTTAAACATAAAAAAATAAGTAAATAAATAAATAGGCAAATAAGTTTATTTAAATAGTCAAATAAACAAATAAATTAGCTTATAAAATGACTTATAAACAAATAAACTCGTTTAAATAGCTAACTTATAAACAAATAAACAAATATGTGACAAGTCACCCAAATAAACTTGTTTATTTGAAATTTAACTTATTTGCTAATAAGCAAATAAGTAAGATCCACCCAAACGGAGCCTTTGTCTTGATAAAATATATTGAAAAAATATACAAAATTATCAAGATATAAAAAATATTCACTAAAAATAAAAATAAACAACATAAAATTAAATTTATTAATTTATTTTAATTTATTTTTATCTTTTGTGAATTTCTTCCATATTTTGGTTAAACAGATTTATTTTGTTGATTGATTTTGATAAAAAAAAACAAATTTAAAAAAATATAATAATTTAATTAAATAATAAAAAATTTATTTAAAACAAGAAATAAAGAAATAAACTGCCATTCCAACCCCGGGATAATAATTTCTTATTTAATTACTTGATTTTGTTTATTTTTATTTTTAGTAAAAAAAAAATTATTATTTAATTAAATTATTATATTTTTCAACTACTCTCGTCGAGGTAAACTAAAAAATAATTTTTTTAATTAAAATATAAAAAAATTATAAAAGACAATAATAAGTCAAAAAAATTTATGGGTGTTTATTTTTATCTTTAATTAAAAAAATTTATTTTTTAATTAATTTTTTATTTTTGAGGTGCATTTTATCAAGATAATTTCAAAAATAAAAAAATAGACAAAAAAATTTAAAAATAAAAATAAGTAAATTTCTCGAGCCCAAACAGGCGAATGTGCCAATAATTCGAACGGAAAGTCAGACCTCGGGAGGAGGAAAACCAGTGGTACGACGAGGAGGTTCCTTGAAATCAACGGTGTAGAGATCATCGCCGCCGCCGCCGCCGCCGCCGGCGGCGGCGTACTTATCGCACTCCCCGGAGGAGTAATTGCTGTGGCGGTGGCGGAGCAAGCCGCCAACCACCGCCTGCCTGGCGCATTCGAAGTACTGCGTGATTGGCAACTGGTTCACGTAATCCCAATTTCCAAACGCCGGAATCTGACCACTCTTTCTCCAGTACTGCACCTATTATCACCAATTCCATTCAAGTATTTAAAAATCCATAATCTAACAATTATAATTTCTTAGACCAAACAAGGAAATAAATTTTAAAATCAATGAAATAAATTTCAAAAATATTATATGCATGCATTTGGACACATATTCAATTACATCATTCTCACGTGCGACAAAGCAAAAAATATTATAATTTATGTTCGATGGCTGTAACAAAATTTAATAAGTTTTAATTTTTTTTAATTATTTTTTTATTTTTTATAAATCAAATTAAATTTTTATCCCAATAAATTAAGATAGTTACATGAATTTTTTTACACTATTTTATTATATTAAAAATCATATTTTTAATTAATTTTAATTAATTTTACTATTTGTAAATTTCTTCTACAAATTCGAAAGCATGTGGATAGTTATTTATGAATTCTTTTTATTATTTTGTTGAGTTTTTATAATTTTTAAACTTTTCTAATTGAAACGAGGCAGAAGGATTAAGATTTTTGATCAAAATATAAAAATAATAATAATAATCTAAAATATGCTAATAAATTAAATTATTTATAATTATTTTAATCTTTAATAAAAATAATTATCTTTTACCTAAAACCTTAATTTTTTTTCAATTTCTATCATAGATCTAGAATATATATATATATATATATATATTCTACAGTTTGTAACTTTTTACAAATCCCAAAGCCTTAGGTTGGGATAGTCACTTGTTTGTTTGCTTTTGTATGTAACGAATTCTTTTTATCAATCTGTAAAAAATTTATAGTTTCTAAAATAATTTCGTCGAAATGAGTTAAAAAGAAATAAAAAATTCTGATTACAATATTTATAAAAAAAATTTAAAAATAAAAAATAAACTAATAAATTTAATTTATTTTTTACAACTTTCATTTTTTATATTTTAGTTAAAAGTTTCAATTTTTTAAGTAGAAGATAAAGAATTCCTCTCGTAAAAAAAAACTAAAAAAAAAATCAATTTTTTTAAAAAAAGAAATCCAAAAAAAGAAGAGGGCAAACTCTGATAGAAGCAAAGAAATACAAGTTGAACTTACTTCCATGGTGTTTGTGTGGCGGCGGGGGCGGAGGCAGAGGCGGTTGCGGCAAAGAAGAACCTCAAAGTTTCCAACCAGCGAGAAACAAAAAGAAAAAGGGGGAAAAAGGCAAGAGAAAAAGTGGATGTGGGTGTTTAAATTTTAGGAAGAAAGGTGGGTTTTTGATGAGCGGTGAAAGATGATGAGAGAGCAGAAAGGTTTAGAGGAAGTTTAGGAATCTTTAGGATTTTGCAGAGAGAGAGAGAGAGAGAGAGAGGGAGAATTTGGTTCTGAAGTGTAGAAAAGAAGCAACTGTTTCAAACAAAGAAAGACAGGAGTTTTTTTTTTTTTTTTTTTTTCCTTTGGAAAGAGGAAAGATTGGAGGTAAGCAGAAAGAAAGAATTAGGCTCTGTTTGGATCAATAAAAAATATGATTTTTTTTAAAAAAACTTGGCTTTTAAGTTGGTATGTTTGGAATAATATTATAGCACGACTTTCAAGACAACTCACAAAAAGTTAAATCTTTTTTATTTCTCTTTTTTTCTTTTAATATTTACTTTTTTTAAATTATTCTAAATATTTTTAAAAAAAATTATTCTTATTTTTATCAAAAAAACTAAACCTTTCAAAAACTAAATTTAAAAGCTATTCCAAACAAGTACATTTAGAGTGTTATACGACAATTTTATCAAGTGATCCTATTCAATATTATAACTATAAATTTTATGATAAAACATGATGACTTATTTTTGTTGGTAGTAATTATTCAATTTTTTTAAAGTACTATGTGACAAGTTTACGTGGTACTCTTATTTAATATTATTGCAATAAATTTTACGATAGAGATATAATAACTCAGATTAAGGGTAACTCATATTATATAAGTTGTGATTATTTATTTGTCAAAAATACTACATGACTTTGTCTATATGGTACTTTGAGAGTTTTTAATAATTTACTTTTTATTAAATTATTAAAAAATAAAAAAAATTTCATATAATATGAATTATAATTATTTTTAACCAAAAGTACAAGGTGACGTCGCCTATATAATAGGCCAAGAGTTTTTAATAATTTATCAGGAAAAAGACAGGGAGTTGACTGTTGTTATTCTTATTATTATTATTATTATTTTAAGGATTTCGGGTGTGTAGTTTCTAACTCTACAGTATGGTTATGTTTGGATCCATGGAGCTTATGTCCGGATCCACTTTAATTGTTTTTTTTGGGTTAAAGTTGGTGATTTTTTTTTTTTTTTTTGCTTTTTTTTTTAAATCTTCTCAATAGAATGAACAAAAATAATAAAATTTGTAATCAAAAAATTTTAAAAATCATTAAAGACAAAAATAAATAATATAAAATTTAATTTAAGAATTTATTTTGACTTATTTTTATTATTTCTAAACTTTCTAATATTTTAGGTCATATTTGGGATGTTTGAAAAATATGACTTTTAAGAGATTTAATTTTTTTTCAAAAAAAAAAAAGAAGAATAAAAAAAATTAAATTGTTCGTAATAATTTTTTTTTTGTTTTTTTATTTTTTTTTCTTTTAACTAAAATGCCTAATACTCTTATTCTTTTACTTTTAAATTGTAATGTTTGAGATATTAGCATAACTTTTTATATTTTTATAAGAAAAATTAATTTTTTTAAATGATGGTATTATAATAATTTTACTTCAAAAAAATAAGATATTTAAGATGTGGATAAGTTTTTTTTTTCAAATAAAAAAAATTAGATACTTTTTCTGAGAAACCAAACGTTATGGGTTAAAAATTTACTTCTTTTAAGTGATTATCCCAAACGGTCCAACTATTCAAATAATTTATCTAAGTACATTCAAATGTATAAATTATTTAGGTAAAAAGTAAAATTTACAATTATTATTAAGGTAAATTATACTTAGACCTCCTATATTCTTATTATATATCACTGATTACCCTTTTATTCTTGAAAGTTACATTGCACACTCTTGCTTTACAAAAATTGATAACAACTTAACCCCTCTGTTAGTCAACCGGTAGTTGACTTAACAGAAATACGTAATACCAACAAAAAAATAAATCAAAATACCAATTTTATCCTTATGCCAAACACATTTGGCATTCTGTTACTCTCATCTTTCTCACGCCTAAAACACTTCTCCTTCCACTAAAGACATATCCAGTCACCAAATGGTAAAAATTTTCTAATTTAATTGCTAACAAAAATCTAATTTATTGTTAACAATATATTTCACATAGCTTTTTAGGATATTTTCAGGATAGATACATGATATATACATGTAAGAAGAATAAACACATATATATTGTTCAGTTTCTCTCTCTTTCTCTCATCAATTTATAGTTCAGGATGAGTGCCTCTCTGGTTTCTTGGGTGGCGGATGGTGGGGATTCACAGAGGAAAAGGGCAGCAGGGAAGATGACAAGGGCGTGGACAATGGCGAGCGGGAGAAGGAAGGTGGAGGAATTGATGGCGAAGAGGGTGGCGGAGAAGTCAGTGAAAATTGTGGTGCTGAGACCTAAATAACCTTCTAGGATGCCGAAGACAGGGCCTTGGTTGTGCTTGAAGTTCCAGATGCAGGTAACCAAGACGGCGGTGTTCATCCATTGAAGCTGAGAATCGATGGAAGAAGAAGCCGGGAAAAGAGAAATGGCATGGCACAAAGAATATCGATGGTGGCCTCAAGCTTCAGACGGCACAAAGAAGCCGGGGAAGAAGACGAAGAAGAAGATGCGGGAGAAGACAAACAGGGGTAATAAGTTTCTGATTTCTCTGTTATAAGTTTCAAACTTTTCGATTTTTATAGAGGAATTGGCTGGGTGGGTTTACAAAAGAGGAGGAGGTTTGGGGGAGTGAGGGATTTTGGTGAGTTTATAGAGAGGATTTGGGTTAGTTTGCATTTGAATTCTTTGCGGTTTTCTTAGATTGGTTGAAGATCAAACTGGGTTCATTAATTTCTAGGTTTTGATTTGATTCTTCAAGACTCCAAACTGGGTTTTGATTCTTCAAGACTCCAAATTAGGTTTTGATCAAATTGGGTTCGTTAATCAAAAGTGGGTTTGTATTTGAATCAGCAGTGGTTATAAGACTCCAACGTCGGCAAAGTCAGAGGAGTTACAATAAGGGCTTTGATCTTGCGTTTGGATGAAACATTAGGGTTTTTGGAGGAAGAAGATGAGAAATTTGGGAAAGAAAATGAAATGGGTATTTTTGACATTTTAATTTTGCCATTAACGGTGGTACTGACCAGGGGGTGCAATGTGATTTTTAAGAATAAATAGGTAGATAGTGATATATGATAAGAATATAGGAGGTGTAAGTGTAATTTACCCTTATTATTAAGTACTTAAATAAATAATACTTGTCTTTAAAAATAAACTGTACAATGGGCTGTTTGCTTTCTTTAAAACAAATATAATTTTTTATCTAGTTAAATATATTTTGAGGGGGAACAAGTTCCGACAAGAAGCACGTGGAGCACGTGTAGGCCGACCAAAACCACGTGGAGCACACGTGGAAGGCCGTACAGCGAAGCAGGCCTTTCAACCTCTAAACGCACCTCGATATGTAGATGCTAGCTCGGTTAGTAAACCAAGCTGCTCGGAAAATGTGTCCAAGGTCCATGAACCTCGAGACTGTAATCCGAGCAATGGTTCTCGGCTCCGAGTTCAGAAGGACGCGAAGTGTTCGGCTTAATGAAAGAGAATGCTCAGCATTCCATTCCGAGCAAGACGAGTCGTGCAACCCCTAGATCCGAGCTTGAAGGTTGATACTCATGTTGATACGCGTATCAGAAAAGTGATCTCTAGTGATGAAAGATCCTCGGGACTGTAATCTGAGCAATGGTTCTCGGCTTCAAGTTCAGAAGGACGCGAAGTGTTCGGCATCATGAAAGAGAATGCCCTGCATTCCATTCCGAGCAAGACGAACCGTGCAACCCTTAGATCCGAGTTTGAAGGTTGATACTCATGTTGATATGCGTATCAGAAAAATGATCTAGTGATGATGCCCGTTGGTGACTTTATACCGGTGAACCCTCCGACGATCAAGTCAGGTAAGGGATTTGAGAAAGATAGAAGAACTTGAGAGAGTATTTTGACAGAGTTTCTGCTAGTAAAAGAGAGTCTACATTTCATTCTGAGATTGTTGGCTATTTATTTATATATTTATTTATCAAAATAAATAATTTTTCTATAAAAAAAACCTTGGCGCTGAATGGTTGAATTTAACTTATTGGTTTTTTGATTTATTTAACATTGTAGATTTTTCGTTAAATTTTTTTTATTTTTTATTATACTTTTTAGATTTTTCTAATTGAGACGAGTTGAAAAAATAAAAAATTTAAATCAAAATATAAAAAATATAAAAAAATAAAAAAATAAGTAAAAATAAATCAATAAGTTAAATTTTATATTGCTAATGCTAAAATAAGCAAAAATAAACTAATAAGTCAATAAATAACATTTACCCAAACAGTCACGAGCCCCAATGACACGGTGAAAATGTCAGAAATTTCATTTTCAACGAGTTTGAATTCTTAAAACAAACAAAGGAACATTTACCAATTTTGCTGAATTCACGCTGACAACCGGACAAGACCCTGACTCAACTATTGACCCCCCTCTTTTCAACGGAGTTGTGTGGCTGTGAAGGACGTGATGTAGGGTCTGATTGACAAGTTTTTTTTAGATTTTTAGTTTAAAATGTTAAAATTTTAAAATGAGTTATTTAATTAAAAAGTAAAAATAAAAATAAAATTATAAAATTATAAAATCAAATCAAAATATAAAATTTTAAAATATTATATTTAAATTCTCACCATTCTTAAAAGACAATAATACTCTTTATTCATAATTTATTTACTATCATTATTAATTATATATAATTATTAATATCAAATATATAAAAAAATAAAATTATCTATTTTGAATAAAAAGTAACTAGCTTTATATCGAAACAACTAATTTTAAAAAAATTAATTTAAAAATTAAGTTATTAAACAATATATTTTAAATTTAATTTATTTTTTTAATTAAAAATATAAAAAATAAAAAAAATTAAATTTTTAGGTTAGTTGACAATCATAGCCGTAATCAATAAATAATAATTATTTTTTATTATTTATTTTTATAATTTTTTATTATTTAAATAAATTTTTATATTTTTTGACTCTTTTTATATATGCAACTCAAAAAAACCTTTGAAACAAAATATAAAAAAAATTTCAAAAGACAAAAAAAAAAGTTAAGTTTTATATTAATTATTTTTATTTTTAATAATTTTTTTTCTTTTCAACACACAAATTTACTTTTTTTTTATGTCCAGATAATTTTAAAAAATAAAATATTTTAATTAAAAAATAAAAAATAAAAATCTACACAAATTAGCCTGAAAAAAAGGATAGGTGGGCAACGGTTGTATTTTGATATGACTCTACATTAATATGGCACATATATGCTATTGACATAACTTGGTATGTGACGTCTACTGATTAAATTGGTATGTGACGTTCACATCCTCTGTGGTGCCATGGATGCCAAGATTGATGTTCTATGCAGAAATGCTTGCAAGGTGTAAATATGAAAGAATTTGTTAATTTATTATTATTATTATTAGTTAAATGTGAGTTAATTAATAAAAAAAATAATAACGTAAATTAATGTGTAATACGAAATTAAATATCATGGATAACAATATAATTTTAATAAACTTATAGAATTAACTATATTTAATCAAAAATTCATAAAAAATTGGTGTAATTTATCATAATACTAAATATAATAGTTTTATATCTTTCTCTTATTTTCAATTATATTTCTTATTTTTTTTTTTTAATTATAATTACTTTTTGAATATCTTTTTGTTTTATTATCTATAAAAGTAAATTACAAACACATTTATTGAGATATTGATCAAATACAGTTAAACACTTAAGGTATTAAAAATTATATTCTATTCTTTAAGATTCAAATTCACATAACGAATAGCTTCGTCTATTAGTCAACTGTTAAATTAACAAACAAATTTTGCTAATATAGGCACTTTATTTATACAATTTTTAAATTCAAACATTCTCCCATACTCTCTCTCTCTCTCTCTCTCTCTCTCTCTCTCTCTCTCTCTCTCTCTCTCTCTCTCTCTCTCTCTCTCTCTCT
>JAOTRH010128387.1:0-14407 GCA_034768845.1 Heliamphora exappendiculata | reverse complement strand
AGAAAGAAGGGATCGACTATGAAGAAACCTTTTCGCCGGTAGCCATGCTTAAGTCTATCCGGATTCTCTTATCCATTGCCACACATTTTAATTACGAAATCTTACAAATGGACGTTAAGACTACTTTTCTTAACGAAAGTCTTGATGAGTGTATCTATATGATACAACCAGACGGATTCATTGCAAAGGGCTAGGAGCACATGTTGTGCAAGCTTAAGAGATCCATTTATGGACTTAAGCAGACATTGAGATCTTGGAACACTTGGTTTGATCAAGCTTTAAAATCTTATGGTTTTGATCAAAATCTGGATGAGTCCTGTGTGTACAAGAAGCGTGACGGAAGCCTGGTGATCCTCCTAGTACTTTATGTAGACAATATCTTGCTCATCAGAAACGATGTGGGGGCATTATCTACGGTTAAAGTATGGTTATTTGAGCAGTTCGATATGAAGGACTTGAAAAAAGCCAGTCACATCCTTGGGATCAAGCCTATGCGAGATCGAAAACAAAGGATATTGGGCTTATCACAAGCAACGTATATCGATGATATCCTTGCTCGTTTTGGCATGCAGGATTCCAAGAAAGGGTTTCTCCTTTTCAGGCATGGAATCACTCTATCTAAGGATCAGTGTTCTAAGATACCTGATGAGATAGAGAAGATGAAGGCAATTTCTTATATTTTGGCAGTAAAAAGTCTCATGTATGATATACTTTGTACTAGACCCGACATCTGTTTTGCCGTTAGCATAGTTAGCAGATATCAGTCTAACCCAGGGCAGGAGCATCGGGCTGCGGTTAAGAATATAATCAAGTACCTGAAAAGGACTAAGGATTATATATTGATTTACCAGGCTGACAGTCTAGTACCTTTTGAGGTACACAAATACATATTTTTAGTCAGACATAGTGCTTGTATCAGAACACAACCTTACAGATCATTTACAAAGAGCATATCGGCTAAAACTTTTGATAGTCATGTGGAGGGTATATGAGTCAGATGTAAGGCAGCATAGTTTTGAGTATAAGTGAAAGATTGTTAGGGTTAGTATACTAAAAACTATATTTTTAGTATTTAATTTAATTTTTAATAAAATTAATTTTCATTTTATGAGAATATTTATGAGCAATACATGTATATCATTTCTTTGTTATACATGGATGTCTGATATTCATTTTATATCATACATGGATGTCTGATATTCTGTTATACATGGATGTTTGATATAAGTTTTATGTTCACAGTTTAGATGAAAATGGACATATAATCGGTATGACTATGGCACAGAGTTTTAGTAGGCCTGTCTTGGTTACGGGGAACAGATAATAGTATCGTCTATTGTTCCAACTCTCTGTGCCAGTACACTTTGTATGTATTAAATGGGATATTTGGGATAATTAATTTAGTACTAACTACTGGCTATATAAATTAATTCACACCCCAAGGTTATTATAAATAGTGCTTATCCTCTTAATCTTGAAATAATTATTGATTTGTGTATATTTAATATTCGTTGTTTTGATTCATTAGAGGTTGCGATCTTATATGGGTCTATATTCTCGGTGAGTTGGATAGCGGTATTATTTTATGGTAAATATTAATTATTGACGGAATTCACATTCCGATGATCGGGAATGACAATATCCCATTAAGGATGCTTATAAGTTTTGACCGGGTCAAACCCCTTCATGTGGATTTAATTATCCGGCAGTCAAATAAGTTAAGCGGAATGGCTTAAAGAATGTTAAGATACCGATTAAATTAAATTGTCAGTAATTAAATTTAATTAGCGGGTATCGAAAATCTTAGCGTGGGTAGAAATGGTAAGCATTTAATAACATGAGCTCAATGCAAAAAGGTTTAGAGATTATGGGTTAAAGTGCAATTATAGTTCTTTAGTGGTATGAACTGTAATTCAGTATTTTATGAAAATTACAGAAATCGCTATGACTTTTCATAATTGTAGAAACCGCCCGTAGATATCTGTGTTTGACTAGAAGTCTTACTCATAATTACTCCACAGGTCCATGCTGTAGCCCTACGTATATGCAGGTAGGCTGAACCAGTTTAAATTAATTTTTATATTATTATTGATTTATTATTTTTGTGTTTCAAGACTTAAAAATATATTGAGGTTCTGCTGGTACAAGTTTTCGGAGGATCGTAGCTCATACTACGTTCGAGAATCGCGTAAGGGAATACGGTAGAAAATCTGATCAGAGCTTCAACTCAGAATCAAATCGTAGTTGAAGGTTAGATCTACAAGAAGTATTCTTCTAAATTAACTTTGGTTGCACGGGTTTATTTTTGATCATTCGACGTCAAAATTTTTATATGGAGTCCATTTCAGTGTTTGCCCGTCCAGTTAATTTTTTATCGATAATCGTTTTTCAAAAATAATGATCTTGGCAGTTTTGCCTCTAACAGGCTAAACTCTCTTGGAGGTTCAGCTTGGCGAGGGGGACGTTTCGTTAAGTGATTTTCGATTTGATGAAGCACAGGCTGTCCAGATGCTAATAAATGAAGAAGAGAGGTACATCAACCCAAGGGTAACCATGATGATGAGGCAAATATGCTACTTTCCTGGTATGAGACTAGGGCGCAAGCAGCAAGGCAATCCCGAACCTGTCAGGTATTGCCAACTTCTCGCCGTTTCAATCTTGGATATAAACCGACGGAAGAAGATTTGGAAGGGCCTAGAAAGGGACGAAAGGCGATTATTCAGGAACGCTCAGTGGATATTTCGTCAAAGAAGAAGAAGACTTCCCGTACTTTGGCTTCCTAGAGCCATGGATTTACGAAGAAACCAACCAGAAGTTGACAGGGTTAGAGATATTTTTTGGCCATAAGTTATCTGACACAGAAGAAGAAGAAACAGTTAAAGGGGAAGAGGAAGGAAGGAAGATCTCAAAGGAAGATTGGGCCGACAAGCTCGATGGAATCGATATGGTAGTGCTGTTCAGTGAAGAAATGGCACAGCTACATGTAACTGACCCAGACTACTTCATGATGGGTTTCAGTACATCACCTGACTACACCAAGCTCATTGTTGATGCAAATACAAAGAAAGTGAAGAACTGGACCTTAGAGTTTGGTAATGTGCAAGTTGTTTGTTCTGAGTTTGAGTCAAAGTCTGAGTCTGTGGTTGAGGGCATGTTTGTTTGTGCACCTCCCCCTGTTTATGCTTTTGAGTTTGTAATTCCATCTTCCTTCAATGAAATGAACAAAATTTTCGGTTACTCTGCTTTGTTTGATTTATTTCATACGCTTTTCAATAATTTTAAATTCGACGAGAATATCTATGAAGAAATAAGACTTTTAATAAAAAGTGAAGAAGAAATACGTGCCCAACCTATAATTGAAGAAATTTTGTTAATAAATCTGGGTAATGAAACTAACTCGCAAAATGTACTAATTGATTCTTCTTTATCCTTAGTTGAACAAAAATAATTAATAACTTTATTGAAAGCATTCAGGGACATATTTGCATGGTCTTATGAGAAAATGTCCAGAATTAATCCCGACATTGTTCAGCACCATATTCTCTTATACCCTGATGCTAAACCAGTCAAATAAAAATTAAGACAGATTAAAGAAGAAGTTTCCAAACAGATCAACGCTGGATTTCTAATAATAACCGAGTATCCAAAGTGGGTGGCTAATATTGTCCCAGTGCTGAAGAAAGATGGACGTATTCGAGTCTGCGTGGATTTTTAGAATCTCAACAAGGCTAGCCCGAAAGACAATTTTCCACTACGACACATTAACGTCTTGGTAGACAGTACAGCAGGGCACGCCTTGCTGTCATTCATGGATGGCTCTCTAGGTACAACCAGATTCTGATGAATCCCGAGGATAGAGAAAAGACGACGTTCACCACGCCTTGGTACACCTATTGTTATCGTGTGAAGTCGTTTGGTTTGAAGAATGCAGGGGCAACCTATCAAAGGGCTTCCACTACTTTACTGCATGACATGATACATAAAGAGGTCAAAGGATCGGGATGGTCACATTATAGAGCTGCAAAAATTCATTAAGAGGATTCGAAAATACAAGATGCGACTCAACCTCCAGAAGTGTGCCTTTGGAGTTACTGTCGGTAAGATGCTCGGGTTTATGATCACTTAATGGGGCATTAAAGTTGATCCTTCAAAGATTAAATCAATTTTAGCAATGCCTCCTCCAAAGACCGAGCGAGAAGTCAAGGGCTTTTTGGGTAAGATACAATTCATCAGTCGATTCATCGCAAAACTGATAACTACCTGTGAGTCGCTCTTCCGTCTACTAAAGAAAAGGGGTCGAGTTCGAATGGGATTAGAAATGGCAAGATGCCTTTGAAACCGTATGACAGTACCTGTAAAATCTACCTATTTTAGCTCCTCCCGAACCTGATAGGCCACTGATCCTTTATTTATCAGTGACTGATTCTTTTATGGGATGTATGTTGGCGCAAGAAGGTAAAACTGGAATTGAAAAAACTTTCTACTACTTAAGCAAGAAGATGATAGGGTTAGAAATACGATACACTCCACTGGAAAAGACATCCTGGGCCTTGGTTTGGGCCTCTCGAAAGCTGAGGCATTACATGCTATCTTTCACAGTGAATATCATCTCCCGGATGGACCCATTGAAGTACTTATTTAAAAAGCCAGCATTGATAGGGAGGTTGGCCCAATGGTTGCTATTATTATAAGAATTTGATCTTACATATGTCACCCGAAAGTCAGTTAAGGGAGGAGTAGTGGCAGAATTCTTGGTCGACCAACCAGTTGAGGGAGCTGAAGACACGGAGTTCCAGTTTCCTGATGAACAGCTGATGAAAGTTGGGAATGAAAAGTAGACTCTATATTTTGATGGAACATCTAATCAGTATGGCTATGGAATTGGAGTCCTTCTTGTCATTCCTGACGAATTGCACGTCCCTTTGTCTTTAATGCTCAAATTTGAAGTTACCAACAACCAGGCTAAGTATGAAGAGTGTTTAGCTGGATTAGAGGCAGCTTTAGAACTAGGGGCAAGAAAGTTAGAAGTCATTGGAGATTTAGCACTGGTGATTTCACAAGCAAGAGGAGAATGGAAAATTAGAGACTTAACCTTGGTTCTCTATCATCAAGAGCTAGAGAAGCTGATACCGTGTTTCGAATCAGTGATCTTTACCCATGTGCCAAGATTACAGAACAAGTTCGTCGATGCACTTGCCATCCTAGCATCCATGATTTACATACCACCCGGAGTTCGAATGAGGCCTTTGATAATCGAATAAAAAGGAAAGCCAACATACGAGATAATAGCTATAATTGAGGATAGCATCGATGAACTTCCATGGTATTTTGACATCTAGAACTTTGTGGAGAAAGGAGAATATCCCAAGTTTGCTAGCAAAAAGGACAAAAGGGCAAAACGACGATTATCCACACAGTTTGTTATGTGCGGGGGGAGACTATACAAACGAGGGTATTCTGATGTCAATAAACTATGTGAACACTGAAGAAGGCCAAGCGCTGATGAAAGAAATATATGCGGGAGTCTGTGGGCCACACTTAAGCAGAAACATGTTAGCCAAGAAGATCCTACGAAAAGAATACTTTTGGATGACAATGGAGACATACTGTATACAGTTCGTGCAAAGATGCCATAAGTGTCAGATTCATGCAAACCTTTTGCACGTTCCCCCATCTCAGCTGTATAACTTGACATCGCCATGGCCATTCTCGGTATGGGGCATCGATGCGATTGGCAGGATAACACCGAAGGCGTCAAATGGGCACGAGTTTATTTTAGTGGCCATTGGCTACTTTATTAAGTGGGTGGAAGCGGCCTCTTACTCGGTATTGAAAGCCTCCCATGTTGCTAAATTCATCAAGAAAAACATCATTTATCGGTACGGGATTCCCCATGAGGTTATGTCGGATAATGGATCACATTTTCAAGGAGAGGTCTTGAATCTTTTCGAAGAATACCAGACAATGGCTCACAAATCCTCACCATATCGATCGTAGACCAATGGAGCAGTCGAGACGGCAAACAAGAATATTAAGAAAATCCTACAAAAGACGATCAATTCACATAAGGATTGGCTGGAGCATCTACCATTTGTACTTTGGGGATACTGAACGTCGATCAGAACTTCAACCAGAACTATGCCATACTCTTTAGTGTTCGGGATGGAAGTTGTGCTTTCCATTGAGTTAGAAATCCCTTTACTAAGAGTAGTGGCTGAGGTTAGTATTTCAGAAGCGAAATGGCAGAGGAATCGGATGGAAGAGTTGCACTTATTCGATGAAAGAAGACTGCATGCTCTGTTTCATGTACAAGGTAATCAAAGGAGGATAGCTCGAGCGTTCAATAAGAAGGTCAAGACTCAAAATCTCAAAGAAGGAGCTCTGGTTCTTAAGGAAATCAGAGCTCTTATCTTCGACCCAAGAGTCAAGTTCAAGCCAAACTGGTCTGAATCGTTCTATTTAAAACCATCATGACCGGTGGTGCAGTCATTATTATGGATTTGGATGGCAATGTGTTCTTCACTCCAGTAAACCTTGACCAACTCAAAAAGTACTGCCCTTGAGGTAAAAATAAAGAGAAAATAAAAGCTTGCTGAGTTAAAAATTGAAAAGGTAACTCAGGCAAAAGTTAGAGCAGCCTGCAAGGCCAAAAACCCAAAAGGACGATCTTGACAAAAGTTAGGGTATTACAAAAGGAGAGTGTCAATAGCCGAGTGAAAGCTAAGCCCAAACTACGTTATGGCCTTATTCCATCTTTTTAAGATACGTAAGTAGCTTCTTCTAAGAAATTCGGTCACATTCTTTGTTTTTAACCATCTTGAATCTGAGTAGGACCAATGCAAATTAATTTCTGAATTTTGATAATAAAGTCATTTAATTGGATTAAAAAAACTTTGGATAAATTTAAACCATCTAAAAAATAAAGCGGGAGTTTTCATTACTTTGATTGAAGTTACAAAGTTTTAAAAATAAAAGGAAGGGCACACATGTCCCAAACTCTACAAAAAAAAAAAGAAAAAAAAGAAAGCTGTAAAATTTTCAAAATAAAGCAGAGATCCTCAAATCTTTCTCCTCTCTGTTGCCTGTTTTTCCTCTTCCTTGTCTTTCTTCTCCATTTGCTGCATCACCCATGTCTTGTACTCGTTAGAAAGCTCAGGACACCGCAGCTCCTGCGTCTCCATCTGTGATCGAGACGGCCAGGCATCTTGATACAACGCTAGAACTGAAACCCATAGTGCAGATGAAAATAAATGACCTCAGATATTGGGAAAGATGATCTGACTATGACCGAACTGCCGTATGATTTGATGAGGGTAATAGAAGGTAGTTTGACGCAGGCCAATCAGCAGAACACTAGGGTGATCTATGGTGGTCAGAGTCATGGTAGGGATCCGCCCCCAGGGGTACTGCCAAGTAATATCTAGGCCAGTCAGAGAAGAAAGGTATTGTCGCCAGGCTGCCTCAGAGTTGCATATCTGATAAGAGGGGAGATAAAGGAAAGCTACAGCACTGTGTCTATCAGTAGGGGGTTTGTACAAGATTTACCTTCTCCATCAACCAGATCTGCAGCGAAAGTTAGATTGGTAAGAGAAGGGCTTTGTAGTATGACAGAAAGTTTGAGAAAGGTTTTTGAGCTTACCTGAAGAAGCAGAGGACTGCCAGCAAAAGTAGTGGTCTCTCCACGATAAACAGCATCTAGGACCAGTAGGGGCTCGGCTAAGATAAGTGGTACAAAGTCCTTTCCCATCTACATATGACCAGCAATGTCAACCAGTACGCAGCTAACTCGCCCGTCAGAAGGAACAAAAAGTTACTGGGCAAGGAGACAAAAGGAAAGGGTGTAACGACGCCGCAGCTGAAAGTCGAGGTCGCTAAGGTCGGTAGTAGGATGGACCCTCTCAATGACCCATGGAATGTTAAGGCAGTCATTCGATGTCAGAAGAGAAGCTTCCATCCTAGACAGGCCACATAGTTGTATCACCTGCTGCCGAGTCGAAAGGAAGAAAGTGGGAACCACAACGGAACTTCGTGGAGTCAGGTCTAAAATAGCAGTAAACTCCTCCATAGTGGGGCATAGTCCTTCAAGGCCAAATCGAAAGACGTGGGACTGTAGATCCCATAGTTGGGCAGCGGCTTTTAATAAAGGTACATCAATCTTTATGGCCATTAGAGAAAACAAAGAGTTGATGTCGAAAGAAGCAAAGTTCAAACGTTAGACATGGGAAAATGCCTCAATCCATGCAGAAAGGGAAGAAGCCATCTGAGTCAGAGTAACAAAAAATGGGGCCTCCAGGGCTGTATTTATAGAGCAGGGAAAACTAGAGGTTAAAAAAGCAGCAAAAAGTACAATCAATGTGGCGGCCGCCACCTTAAGAGTAGGCGACTGCTATCTTGGAAGGGCACCATACAGTGGCATCATCCCTTTGACCAGGCGACCACCAGGTTGGATCAGGAGACTGCCATGTCAGTCTTAATGGAAGTGGCGACCACCATGTTGGATTATAGCGATCGCCATGTTAAAAGGTGGCGAGCATGTGTCAGTTTGTGGTTTCTGCATTCTGTGTATATTTTGAAATTTGTATTATGCATCCGTGACAGTTTGATCAAGTAAATACAAAAACCATACAAGCTGATGAATATCAAGCAATAAATGGCACTAAAACCCAGAAATGTAAACTGGGGCACCCAGGCCCAATAAACAGTAAACATGGACACGTAAGTTCATAAAAGTATTAGGCTAAGGCACGCAGGCCTTTGAAAAACCAAAATGTATTTGAATGTATCATAAATAAATGAAGATGAGGGGGGTTCTCTCTCTCTCACTCTCGCCTCCGGCGAACTCGGTGGAAAGAAGGACCGGCCTCCTCCGAGTTGTCATCCTCGAAGAGTCTATCAAAATCATCACCGTCATCACTGCCAAAGAAGGAGGATACGACTCAGGATCGGCTCCGAGTAGAAGAGACAGATCCTCAGGAACGGGCTCTAGAAGAGGTAGTATGGGGCCCACGACCTCGTGCTAAAACTGGAGAAGGAGCAGGAGACTGGCCAGGAGCCGGTGGTGGTACTACGCCGGTGGAAGCTACCGGCACCTAAAGAAGAGAAGAAAAAGTAAGAATAAAGTACAGAATGGAATAACAAGTTACAGAAAGGATACTCACTGGCAGAGGAACAAATGGAACGCCAGTTGGACGCAAAGCTGCATCATATTGGCGAATCAATGTCCGCATGCCGCTCACCACTAGCATGAGATGATCCAGCCAAGCCTGATCAGCCTGTCAAGAAATAATACAGAACTGAGCAATCTACATAAGAAGAAAGACAAAGAGGAAATAGTGAGAAGAAAGTCGAACCTGAGCATACTTTGGTTGGAACTCCAGGGCTGGAGGAATCGGGATAGGGATATCAAAAGGATATCCTGCAATGAAGGATGATACTATCCAAGGTATCTCAACGACCCCAGCAGCCGCTCCAGCAGCAACGGCAGCAGCAGCCCCGGCTCCTTCAGTAGCGGCATTAGCAGCCTTCGACACGTGTCTCTGCCTCCTACCACCAGGGACAGCCGGGTCGAGCCCTAATGGACCCAATAAGTGTGCCCGGGCCCAGACGGTATAATCCCCCTCGGCCACCAGCAGCTCCAAAGCCGGAGTCCCCACTAGCTCCAAGAGTAGATCAACCCGGCTCAGATGATCGGTCCGACGCATGGAGGCTGGAGGAACCACCGGTGTACGGAAGTGATCCAGGCCAAGCGACTAGCGAACCACCCTCGCTCCTAGATAATAGTCCCTACTGAATGGACCCTCTAGTAGGATTTGCCTCGAAGTAAGATCCTGGCTGCGCATCAAATTTGCGTCTGCCCGATCCTCTACTCCTCGCTTGACATCCCAGTAAACCTGTAAAGTACAATAAACAGTACAGTGTATAGTAACCACTAAGAAATAAATGCAGTGCAGAATAACGGTTAGTGAACATAATACAGTAATCAACGTATAGAGAAAAGAGTGGTCAACATTACAGTAGAATGAATAGAGCAGTATACAGCAATCAGTGAACAATGTGATGTACAGTACAGTGAATAGTATGATACAGAAAGCAGTAAAATGATACCTGGTCGGGAGTCAGTCGATTTAGTAAGACCTAAAATCGGTCGATGTCCTTTCCCCCAGCCTTCTTCCCCTTCAGCCCTCGGGACCACCGAGCAACACGGGGAATGACTGAAGGGTCTGCTGTAGAGTTCGCTGGGACGTAAATCCCGAGGAACTCATAGGTCCACAATTGTAAAAAAGAAGATGTCAGTATGTAGATAATAACAGATAACAAAAATAAATGAAAAATACGTAGAAACTAAACCATACCTCCCAAACCCTCCAGTATTCCCCAATGCTGAGTTCCTGGGGGAACCGGGTCACTGTCCGCATGAAGCCATAGAGAGTAGCCAGAGTAGCACCTCCCCAGTCGTATGAAGTGACCCGATTAAGACAAGCTGAGGCGCTGAGGTAGTGCAAATGGACGGTATTCTCCTTGTTCAAAAATAAGGAGGTACCGAACATATACACCAAAAAGCTCTAAGTGACCCACTCGAAGTGACAGGGCTCAACGCACTAGAAATGTCTAAAGCGCTTGAAGAACCACGTATATCGAACCCAATCGCGATCCATCTGCGCAGGGATAGCTCCGAGGAAGTACATCAAGGCATCAGCAGAGTGGGCAATGGTAGAGTCGAATGGAATAGGGACACCGCCGACCTGGATGTCGATAATAAGAGTGAAGTCAAGAGGCGTCAGAGTGGCCTCGAATGTGGTAAAATAAAAGGTGTTGGTGGTATCCCACCACCGCTCTGCCAGAGTTGTCAATCGTACCCAGTCATTACTCGTCCTACCCAATAAGGGTATGAAACGAGCAAAATCAAAGGCGTCAATGTAAGCTCGACTGGGAGCAGGGAGGGCATCGTATCACTCCAACACCTCTCCAGAGGCAGAACCTCCGAAGCCTCTGACATAGTGACCAGCTTGAAAAGAGAAGACAAACAGAGGATACATAAAGAGCAGATCAAACACATGAAACATGCAGTAGATAGCCAAAAGCAATAAAAAAAATAAACCCCAGGTTTGTGTGTAAGTGACGATCCTTCGATTTTTTCAAGCTCTAGAAAAGTAGGCACCTTAAGTCTTGGTATGCGAGGTAAATATCTCAAGCCCAAGAAAACTAGGCACCCTAAGCCCTGGTACACCAGGAAAATCTCCCAAGCCCTAGAAAATTAGGCACCCTAAGCTCTGGTACGCCAGAAAAATCTTTCAACCTCTAGAAAGACCAGGAATCCTAAGCCTTGGTATGCTAGACAAATCTCTCAAACCCTAGAAAGACTAGGAATCCTAAGCCTTGGTGCTCCAGGTAAATTCTCTTAACCCTAGGTTCGTTTGTGAGAGGCGATCCTTTGATTTTTGCACGTCTTAGTAAAATATTAGGAATTCTAAGCCTTGGTGCTCTAAGCAAATCCTCTTAACCATAGGTTCATGTGTGAGTGACGATCTTTTTATTTTTGCACGTTCTAGTAAAAGACTAAGATCTCTAAACCCTGGTGCGCCAGGTAAATCTCTGTTATTTGGTATTACTTATTCTTTTCAAAAAATAAAAAATAAAAAAAATAAAAAAGATAAATAAAATAAAAAATAAAAATCTCTATTCCTTCTAATATTTGTGTTTTGCCCTTTTGGCCCTAATTTTCTAATTTTTTTTCTTAATTCTCTAGGATTTTTGAAGATTTTTTTCTTAATTTTCAAAGAATTTTTAAAATATTTTCCTAATTCTTGCTAGTTTTTTTTAAAGATTTTCCAAAAATTCTACCTAATTTTTAAAATTTTTCTAAAAAAAGGCCCATTAAATTTCTAACATTTTTTAAAATTTATAGAACTTTTCAAAGATTCTCCTTAATTTTTTTCCTTAAAATTCTCAGGACTTTCTAAAATTTCTAGAATTTTTCAAAGATTCTCCTTAATTTTTTTTAAATTTTTCTTAAATTTCTAGGATTTTCTAAAAAACTTTTTAGAATTTTCTTAAAGTTTTTTGGATTTTCTAAACATTTCTAAAACTTTTCCTCAATTTTCTAAAAATTTTTCTTAATTTTTCTTTATGTTAATTCTTTACAATTTTAAAAAAAATGCCCCTTAAGTTTTTATTTCTAGAAAATTTGCCCTAAAGTTTTCGACAAAATTACCTAGGATTTTTTATAAAAATTATCCGTTTAGTTTTTGTGCCCCAAAAACAAAAGAAATTTTTTTTTCCCATTAGTTTTTATGTTTCTCAAAAAAAAAAAATTCAAGCCTTCTTAATTTTTGCTAAAATAATTGTCCTTCTTATTGTTTGTTTTAAATTCTATAGTCCCTATTGTTTTAATCTCCATTGCATTGGTACCTAAGCTAAGCTTTACATGTCCGGATCTCAAACATTCACATATCATTCATGCGTCTACGTTTGGAGTAAATCATGCTTTGCTATTGAACAAATAAGTTTGGAGACTTACCAATGGGCGATGACGAGAGATGTGTTGGTCCGGCTCCCAAAGAAGCCCGTCTGCAGTGACGGAGTCAGCAGGTGGCTCGTACTGTCTCAACCCACCCGGAAGCAAGCGATGAGGGACCGGAGCATACGTATGCGGGTTGAAGGGTGCTGGATGGCCATCCCTGGCATCGAAATCCAAGAAGTCGGCCATCGCGGCCTCAGCAGCAGCATTTGCGGCCCCTTGTGTCTCGGTAGCTGCCCGTGCCTCCTCTTCGGCCACACGGCAGGCAGCATGCTCTGCCTCAAGCATGAGAGCATCTATCGCGACAGTGAGCTGCGTGGTAGTGACCCCGCAATGGCGTTGGGATTTAGGGGCAAAAAATAAGAGAATTCAAAAGGTATTTTAAAAAATATTTTAACACCTTGAAAATTGAATTTTGAATACCCCTTTTTATTGAAAATAGAGTCGCCACTTAGGTTTTGAGAAAAATTAAGAAAAACAAAAATCGGCTACTGATATTTTAAAACGTTAACCAGAGAAAAAGAGTTCGGGGGCTAAGGTACGAATCGGGGAAGGTGTTAGGCATCCCGTTCGCCCAACTGTAAGGTTGACCTCTACTAATCATAATTGGTTCTTTAATATAATTCCTCAAATACATGCAAATAAGAAAAATAATGACAAAGAGAGAACATCCAAAATTAAATATAAAAAATATATAAAGTTTGTACATAGTATTCCAAAATAAATAAGTGTCAAAAAAAAAAATCCTAAGTCCTATAACGTAAAATTCTATCTAAAGGTTTCATGAAACACATACTCATAAGCAATAATATTGAAACAACCCAAGTAGTATGATTTGGTTAAAAGAAAAGTATGTTAAAATTGCCAATTGTCTCAACATGGATTACACAAAAAATGAACTACACAATAAAGTAATCAAACCCTAAATTAATATGTACAATATGCATATTAAAAGTTATAAGAAATATGTAAAGAGTCCTATGTTAAAAGCTAACCAAAATAATAAAATCTAATAACAAATATTTTGTATTAACAAGCAAATATTTAAAATTTTAATTTGAAGAAGAAAGAAATAAAAGAAAACTTACAAGACAAAATAAAATGTTAGCAAATACTTGTTTAAACTACTAAAAGAAAAATCTAACTATTTTATTTTATGCATTTTAAGAGAGACAAGGGGAATTAAAAGAAAATTATACTTTAATGATAAAATCTAGTTTAGAAAGTTTTTTATGATTTTCTTGGTTTTAACAAAATGAAAAAAAAGAAAAAGAAATAAAAATGGAAATGGAAAAAAATAAAAGAAATAAAAGGAAAAAGGGAGTTTTAATTTTATTAAAGAAGGAAAATTATAAAACCATTTAAAGGTGAAAATTAACTTGAAAGCCTCTTTTGTAATTTTTAGGTTTGATAAAATGAATAAAAACAAAGCTATATATATATATATATATATAAGATAATGAAAAAATAAACACTAATATTATGAGAAAAGAGATACTAAATGGAGCTCTATTAAAGCTATAAAAATAAAACATTAGAAAAAGGGATTATACTAATAAAAGAAAATAAAAGAAAATAGAAGAAACTAGAAAAAGAAAATTAGGCTAAAAGAAAAATAAAAGGGAGCATTAGCATTAGGAAAAAGAAAAGAGAAAAAGAAATAAAACTACATTATAAGAAAGGGAATAAGATGCTAGGAAAAAAAAAATTACACCACTAGAGAAAAGAAAAAAATAAAAAATAAAGACCAATGAAGGAATATTAAACCAAAAATAAAATGGAACACTAATGTTACAAGAAAAGAAAATAAACTAGACTACTATTACGAGTAAATTAGGACAACTATATAAATGCTAAAAAATTAAACTAATGCTAAAAAGATAAAAAAAA
>JAOTRH010128386.1:0-46191 GCA_034768845.1 Heliamphora exappendiculata | reverse complement strand
TAAATGAGTTTTAAAAATATAATAATTTATTTTTTACTAAAAATAAAAATAAAAATAAAAAGACAAAAAAAATATTCCAGATAGAACATTTCACTATATTCGTTTGAATTATTATTAAAATATTTCACTATAAAAATTAATATTTTTTTATCAAAATTAATATTTTCTTATCAAAAATAAAAATAAATTAATAAATTAAATTTTACGTTTTTATTTTACTTATTTTTGTATTTAGTGATTTTTTATTTTTAATTAAAAATTTTTAAATAAAATTTTGTAACTAAAAAAATAAAAAACAAAAAACAAAGAAAACATGTGGTGTAAGTGTGAAAACAAAGAAATCATGGGGTGTAAGTGTGAAAATACTATTTTTTCGTCCAAAAGTTACCGAAAAGTTAACTTTTAGACCAAAGTGTTACAAAAAGTAAAAAGTAACAGTGATATTTAAAATTTTTTAGACCAAAGTGTTACCGAATAGAGGGAATAACAGTGATATTTAAAAAAATTTATATGTTTACAAGAATTTAATAAATTTTAAAAACTGTTTATATTCTTTTGGAAACAAAAATAATTATTAAACATACTTTTACTTACAGTTTACAGAAAATTTTTAAAAAAAATAGAAATAAAAAATAATAAACATAAACATTATTAAACTGGGCCTAAGTTATTTTTGTGTTTTACTTATCTAACAAAAGTGATGCAATAATATTGCAATCAAATATAATTTTTCTACATTATCAAGTGAGAATACTAGGTACAAAGGCAACTCACTTGTTGGTAAGAGTGTTCTAAGCTGTTGATCAATTGACTACCTTGAATTTTTTAATTATATATAGATATATATTGTACTTGTATCAATTATTTAAAAACTTAAGTATTTTTAAATATTTGAATATCTAACATGTTATTTTACTTTTGAGCTCACTCATTTTGATAGTATTAATAACGAGATTATTATGCAACGATTTTCAATTGTGAAAAGTTGTAAAGAGCAATTGCAAAAGTTTATCTATTTTACAAGCTTTTTGTAGAAATAATTGTATTAATATATTCAAGTGACTTTTGATGTAAGGTTTATAAATAACATTTTATATAACATCAAGTCCAACAAAGAGAGTTTTGACTCATAAAATACATTATGTCAAATTGAATTAAAATATTTTAACTACTCTAAATATTCACTCATTCACCTTAACATCTTGTCCTTTTATCTCAACACTCCATCTCTCCACCTCCACCTCCGCCTTTGGCAATTTACAACGAGATCCGGTGACCACTTTCGCTATTGCTGGTGAGCTTTGGCAATCTTCGGCGACTTTCGATCATTGACTCTGGTAATTTTTTAGCGACCAATATTTGCGCTAATACCTTTTTGACTACAAATTCCAGCAACTTTTGGCAACTAACTCTAATGGCCATTAAAATTAAAGATAATTTTATCTATTTATAATCACAAATAAGTGAATATAGATAAATTTCATTGTTCGAATACAATGGATAATAAAGTTTATCTTTAGTATTTAGTTATAATAAAATTAGAAATAATTTTATCTGTTTGTATAGAGAAATAAGTGAACAGAGATAAATCTCACTGTTTAAATACAACGAAGAGTCAAATTTATCTTTAGTGTTCACTTATAATAATATTAGAGATAATTTTATCTGTTTGTATCAGGAAATAAGTGAATAAAAATAAAATTCATAGTCAAAATACAACGAATAGTGAAATTTATATGTACTGTAAGACGTTGAAAAAGTTACACTGTGGGAGGTCGTCAAAAAGCCATTAAAAAACATCACCAAAGAGTTGCCAGAAAGATTGGTCGCCGAAAAGTCACTAACGGTGGTCGAAAGAAGTCATCGGCGGCGATTAGAGTTGATAAATAATAATGATATGGCAATGATTTGTATCAAGCGATTAGGAGAGTATGAGTAATAATGGTAATTTTGTCCATAAAGTTGTCAATTATTAAATTAGAGTACTTTAGATTTTAAAATTTTTAAAACAATAAACCTAAAAAGTTAAAAAAAATTTAAATAAACTAAATGCACTACAAAGATTAAGAATTGAACTAATTATCCATATACTAAATTTATCTTATTTCTAATATTTACATAATTTAAATTAAATAACTATATACCCTAAAAATATTTTTGTAACCACCACTAATAGAGCATGACATATGGCCCTGTTTGGGCAAACGTTGCTTATTGACTTACTGGTATATTGGCTTAGTTTTTATTTATTTTAGTTTAAACACCATTGAATTTTACTTATTAGCATATTTTTGTTTATTTTTGTTTATTTTCGTTTTTTTTTAAATTTTTTTTATATTTTAATCAAATTTTTTTATTTTTTTACTCGTCTTAACGAGAAGAGTCTAAAAAATATAATAATTTTACTAAATGATAAAAAAAATTTATTAAAAATAAAAAATCTATAAATTTAAATAACTCGATAAGCTAATAAGCTAAATTCACGCAATCTAATGCATAATGCTCCTAACCTACTTAATAATTACATTAGAGTCGTGCTATTGGGGAGGGGGCACCTATCCATCTAGTAAGAACTCTTGTCGCGTGTTTAGGTAGATTGAGAGTCTTTGGAAACCTATTATTAGTAGTTATTAATTTTTTAATATTAATTTTTTAATATTAATTTTAGTTATAAATTATATTTTTATAAATATTAATAAGTTTTGTTATAAATTATAATTATTTTTTTTATATTTCAAGTATAAATTATAATTTTTACTAAATATTCATAATTTTTTACTACAAATTACAATTAATAAGCTACTAATTTTAATAGTGCAAAATAACACCATTAGCCATTCTTACTGCTTTTGATGGTGGAATTTTTTTTATATCTAAGTTAAAAACTTAAATCATTTGCGATCTGCTTGAATTAGATAATTTGAAGAGAATTTTCTTTTTCATCTTTAAAACTCATTTGGAATATTAAATAAGAGAAAAAAAAATGGAGAGATAATTTTCTCTTAATGATGATGTTTTGAATCTCTTCAAAATAGAAATTTAAAAAGAGCAAAGACACTCAAACTTTACTATGCCCAAATTAGTTGTCCAAATATGCTTATTATAAGGTTAAATCGATAAATAATACTGTATGTTTTTTTCTTTCTTTTTTAGACTAACTAATTAAGATCGAATAAAAAATAATTATCTTTTCTCTCATTTGTCTTCTGTCTATTCAAATAAAATGAAAAGAAAATATAATCTTTAAATCAAAATTGACTTTAAAGAAAAGATATGTTATTTTTAATTTGTTTTTCAAGATGTCTGTCTGGAATATTTCGAGATATCACTAAAAAATAATAGAGTGTGAGAGAAAGAGAGGGGCACACTGAAAATGTTTTGGATTTTCAAACAATTGCCTCCAATCTGAGCCATTAAAACTCCTTTAACTATTCACAATATATCTATAGGCGCATATTTGTTTAGGGTTAAAGAAGAACCTCATGAAAGTTTAAGATTAGGGTTAGGTGAGGAAGAGAAAATAAAAAGAAAGGAGAAGAGAAAAAAAAAACTCTATCCACGACAACCACCACTGCTGGCGACCCCTTCGCCGCTCCTCGCCACTGTTTCGTCGCCGCTGGACTGTCTCCTCCCTTCTTTCTCTCTCACGGTCTCTCTCTAACTCTCTGTTATCTATCTCTCTCTCTCTCTATATATATATATATGTGTGTGTGTGTGTGTGTGTGTGTGCGCGCGCGCGCGTGTGAGTGGGTGTGCGCGTGTGTGTATATTTATCTCATTCTCTCTCTCATAAGCACACAATCACCACACTACCACCGACACCTCTATCACCTTGTGTGTATATTTATCTCTCTCCCTCTCACAAGCACACAAACACCGCACCACTGCACCTCTATACCGAATACCATCATCACCACAGCAAGTGGCAGTTGCACTGTGTGTTAAACAGTGTATGTGTGTGTATATGGTGTTTAATTGTATGGGTGCTGTTGCGGAAGGGGGACTGTTTGGCAAATTGTAAATTATTTGTTATTTTGATAATTAGTATCATAAATATTGTATAGTAACGATAATATTATTTTGATAATTAGTAACGATAAATTATGTGTCAACATCAACAATTAGAACAATTGTCGTGGTAGCAATTTAGTATATGGAATACGTGCCAATTGTTTGCACTGAATTAGTGACTTATTTTTCATGTTATGTTTCCTCTAAAGTTTAGAGTTCTATTTCAAATCTTTCCAATAAAATAATCTTGGAATAAGTATGAAGTCTTCAAGTATTTGATTGTCTCATTAATTGCGTATAGCAGAATATTTTTGGTCCAGATCACTACTAGAAAATAGTTGAAATATCACACTTTATACATGTGATTTTAATGTTATAGTCACGCTTTTTCAAACGTGATTTATGGAGGTACAATTTAAAGTCGAGATTTTCAATCACACTTTTTACGCGTGATTATTTACACAAAAAAACGTGATTAAAAATAAAACTAGTGTGATTGTTAAAACTTTAAAATCTCGATTTTACATTATCGACCACACTTTTGTGCGTGATAAAAATTAAAAAGTGATTAAAAATAACAAAAAGCATAATTAAAAATAACCAAAAGCCTGATTAAAAATGAAATTAGTGTGATTGTTAAGTCGATTTCGCATTATCGACCACACTTTTTGTACGTGATAAAAACTGATAAAGTGTGATAAAAAAAAGTGTGATTAAAAATAACCACTGCGCACCAGCACGCACCTAATATTATTTCGAGTCTTCTTTCACCTATAATAACCATGTCAACTAATACAATTCCTGACTCACCAATTCTTGCTAGTTTCAAATATAAGTTTCTACATATTTAGTTCTATCATATCCACAAAGTATAAACGTGAAATATAAAAGCCAACTATAAAAGAGCGTTTCCAACAGAATGAACTCAAAGTTCTTAACACAAGACAACAAAACAAATTATCATGACTGTAATGAAAGAATTCATTAAATTTTTTAAAATATATATTCATATGACACTCAATAATTTTTTGATCAATTGTACCAAATTTTAAAAAATGCCTAATAATTTAAAATTTGTCATAATACAAATTGAAAGAATTCTTGCTAAAAAAATAAGCAACAATTTCAACAAATTCATCACTTGAATCAGTGTTTAGAAAAACAATGCTAGCCACACTTTGAAATCTGTAAGTCAGTCCAATTCACATAATAGAATTAGTAGGAAACAAAAAAAAATAGTAAGCAAGTTGCTCAAAAATTAAAAAAACTAAGTTATTACTGTAATTCCAAAATCATATATTCTCATCCAGGGCTAGAAAATTAGAAGCTTTATATTATGTGATCATATATGAGAGCCGATTTTTTACATTTTTTTTTGTTTAATGCTCAAAAAGTTAAAAAGTTTCATTTTTTAAACTCAAAGGCTTTTAGCTTTTTTTGTTTTTAAAATAAATTTTAAAATATTTTTTAAAAATATCATAACTTTTATTATACACATCTATTTTTTTATAAAAATTATATTTTAAAAATGTATTTATCAAAATCTATCAAATAAGATCAATATTGTGTTGAGAATGTGAAGAAAAACAATTAAAAATGGTAGACCGATCGATCGGTGGTGTCTGCAGGTGAGAAACAGAGAGCAGTGTAAGACCGCTTGATAGACCGATCGATCCGTCTTTAGACCGATCGATCCGTCTATGAGACCGATCGATCGGTCTATACGGAAATGTATTTATAAGTTGCTAGGGTTGCAGCCGCCGCGTTAGAGTTTTAAGTTTTTGCTTTCGTTCTTCTATAATCTCTCTCCCAGACCTTCTTCTCATTTTGTAACCTCCATTCAATAGTGAAAGTGTGTGTTTTCGTAGACGTAGGCACAACTTGTCGAACCACGTAAATCTTGTGTTTGTGCTTTGGTTGTCTATATTTCTCTCTTCTTCGTGTTTATTCCGTGATTGTGTGATCGTGGTTGATTTTGAGCAGAATTAGTGATCGCGTTCTAATCCCCAACAACTGGTATCAGAGCTCCAGGTTAGGAGGTTGATAAACACACATGGCAGAAGAAGGTAGATCGACAAGAATTGAGAAGTTCGATGGTATGAACTTCGGTTATTGAAAGATGCAGATAAAAGACTATTTGTATGGAAAAAAGCTACACTTGCCGCTCTTGGGATCCAAACCAGAGGGCATGAATGATGAGAATTGGGCGTTGCTTGACAGACAGGTGCTGGGAGTCATCAGATTAACATTGTCCCGATCGGTGGTGCACAACGTAATCAAAGAGAAGACTACGATGGATATGATGGCGGCACTATCAAGTATGTATGAGACGCCGTCAGCAAACAATAAGGTACACCTCATGAAGAAACTCTTTAACCTAAAGACGGCTGAGGGTACACCTGTTGCACAACATCTAAATGAATTCAATACCATCACGAATCAACTATCTTCAGTGGATATTAGTTTTGATGATGAAGTCAGGGCCTTGATTGTGTTGGCCCCATTCCTAAATAGTTGGGAGGCTATGAGAACGGTAGTGAGTAACTCTACCGGTAAGAACAAACTGAAGTACGACGATGTCAGGGATTTGATATTGAGCGAGGAGGTTCGCAGGAGGGATTCGAGGGAGGTATTTAATTAGGGGTCGAATGCCGGTACGACATTAAATGTTGAAGCACGGGATAGAGATAATGACAGGAATCAAAACAGGGGCAAGTCTAAATCCAGAAGAGGCAAAAGTAAGTCCAGGTCGGGATGATAGACTGAATGTTGGAGTTGTGGCAAGACTGGCCATATCAAGAAGAATTGTAGGGAGCAGAAGCATAAGACTGATGGTGAGTTCGCTAACGTTGTGACAGAGAATGTCCAGGATGCCTTGCTCCTATCGGTAGATAGCCTTATTAATTCTTGGGTGTTGGATTCAGGAGCATCCTTTCATACGTCGACACACCAGGAGATTATAAAAAATTATATTGCCGGTGACTTCGGCAAGGTATATTTGGAAGACGGGGAAGCTTTAGACATCGTGGATACAGGCGACGCCAGAATCAGAGTGCCGAACGGGTCAGTATGAAAGATACAAAAGGTACCGCACGTACCTAATCTGATGAGAAATTTAATTTCAGTTGGATAGTTGGATGTTGAAGGTCATTCAGTGACCTTTATTGGTAGCATGTGGAAAGTCACCAAAGGAGCTATGGTAGTGGCTCGAGGAACGAAGACAGGTACCCTGTACATGACTACTAGTACAAGGGAGACAGTGGCACTAGCAGATAGTGGCTTAGACACAAGCTTATTGCATCAGAGGCTGGGGCACATGAGCGAGAAAAGGGTGAAAATTCTGCAGTCAAAGGGCAAGTTGTCGGGTTTGAAGTCTGTAGAATTTGATTTGTGTGAGGGTTGCATCTTTGGAAAATAGAGGAAGGTCAGCTTTCTGAAAGGCGGCAGGACACCAAAGCAAGACAAGCTAGAGTTGGTGCACACAGATTTGTAAGGTCCATCCCCAGTTGAAAATATTTTCACTGATTCAAAAAATTAAAACTCTAACGCGGCAACCTCTAACAACTTATAAATACATTCCCGCATAGACGGATCGATTGGTCTAAAGACGGATCGATCGATCTAAAGACGGATTGATCGGTCTATCAATTGGTCTTACACTGCTCTCTGTTTCTCACCTGCAGACACCACTGATCGATCTGTCTCACCACCGATCGATCGGTCTACCATTTTTAATGGTTTTTCTTCACATTCTCAATAATTCTCCCACTTGAAGTAAAACCACTCAAAGCCTTGAGAAATCTCATTAACCTCACCAACACCTCGAAACCACCAAAACAAATACTCAGACCTGTGTGACCCAACCTCCTGTCTTCTATCCCTGAAGACTAACTCACTGATTCAAATGTGATTTATGATCTTTATGAAAATATTATCACTAACCATTGATAAACGTATTAGTGATTACATCTAGTTACGATAAGTTAAAACATATATCAAAAGTAATGATTGTGAATTTAGAAACGTATCATATTTATGTGTATAGTGAAATAGTTTTAAAAATGTATCGTTTATATGTAACCGTGTATCGTTTGTATGTGTTATGACGGCGAGTGATTTCGCCCAGCACACAGAGAGAGAGAGAGAGAGAGAGAGAGAGAGAGAGAGATTGCTTAGTTTAATAAATACGACATTTTTGAAAATATTTGAAAAGATTTCAAATCAGGAGAGATAATATCTTTAATAGGGGTATATTAGACATAATAATATAATTTTAAACTTGATGAGACCTAATCTAAAGATGACTGAGAGTACACCTGTTGCACAATATCTAAACGAATTCAATACCATCACGAATCGACTATCTTCAGTGGATATTAGTTTTGATGATAAAGTGAGGGCCATGATTGTGTTGGCCTCATTCCTAAATAGCTGGGAGACTTTGAGAACGGTAGTGAGTAACTCTGCCGGTAAGAACAAATTGAAGTACGACGATGTCAGGGATATGATATTGAGCGAGGAGGTTCGCATAAGGGATTCAGGTGAGGTATTTAATTCGGGGTCGAATGCCGGTACGATATTAAATGTTGAAGCACGGGGTAGAGGTAATGACAGGAATCAAAATAGGGGCAAGTCTAAATCTAGAAGAGGCAGAAATAAGTCCAGGTCGAGACGATAGACTGAATGCTGGGGTTGTGGTAAGACTGGCCATATCAAGAAGAATTGTAGGGAGCAGAAGCAGAAGGCTAATGGTGAGTCCGCTAACGTTATGACAGAGAATGTCTAGGATGCCTTGCTCCTATCAGTAGATAGCCCTATTGATTCTTGGGTGTTAGATTCAGGAGCATCCTTTCATACGTCGGCACACTAGAAGATTATGAAAAATTATATTACCGGTGACTTCGGCAAGGTATATTTGAAAGACGGGGAAGCTTTAGACATCGTAGGTACATGCGACGTCAAAATCAAAGTGCCGAACAGGTCAGTATGGAAGATACAGAAGGTACGTCACGTACCTATTCTGATGAGAAATTTAATTTCAATTGGATAGTTGGATGTTGAAGGTCATTTAGTGACCTTTATTGGTGGCACGTGAAAAGTCACCAAATGAGCTATGGTAGTGGCTCGAGGAACGAAGACATGTACCCTGTACATAACTACTAGTACAAGGGATACAATAGAACTAGCAGATAGCGGTTCAGACATGAGCTTATGGCATCAGAGGCTAGGACACATGAGCGAGAAAAAGATGAAAATTCTGCAGTCAAAGGGCAAGTTGTCGGGTTTAAAGTCTGTAGAATTTGATTTATGTGAGGGTTGCATCTTTGGGAAACAAAGAAAGGTCAGTTTTCTGAAAGGCGGCAGGACACCAAAGAAAGACAGGCTAGAGTTGGTGCACATAGATTTGTGGGGTCCATCCCCAGTTGCATCTCTTGGAGGCTCGCGGTATTACGTGACATTCATTGGCGACTTCAGCAGGAAAGTATGGGTCTACTTTCTGAAACACAAGTCTAATGTGTTTAATACTTTTAAGAAGTGGAAGGCTCTAGTTGAGATGAGACTAGATTGAAGTTGAAGTATCTGAGGTCAGACAATGGAGGTGAATATACAGACGGGGGATTTAGGGATTTTTGCGCGGCTAGTGGAATCAGGTGGGAGAAAATTATTCCAGGAACACCACAGCAAAATGGCGTGGCTGAGCGGATGAACCGAACACTAAATGAGAGTGCCAGATGCATGAGACTGCATTCTGGGCTACCCGATTGCTTTTGAGCTGATGCAGTGAACACAACATCCTACCTTCTGAATCGGGGACCGTAAGTACCGTTGGGATTCAAAATTCTAGAGGAGGTTTGGAGCAGAAAGGAGGTAAACTTATCTTTTTTGAAAGTCTTTGGTTGCACGTCCTATGTTCATGTTGATGCTGATGCTAGAAGCAAATTGCAACCAAAGTTTAACGTCTGTTATTTTATTGGATATGGTGATGACGAGTTTGGCTATCGATTTTGGGATGACAAGAACCGAAAGATCATTAGAAGCAGAAATGTGGTGTTCAATGAACATGTGCTGTATAAGAATAAGTCAAAGGTTAAGACAGACAGTGTGTTGCCAGAGACGAAAAAATTCGAGTTCATTAACTTGGATGACATTTTTGAGGGAGCCAAACAGAACGGGGATGAGGAAGACAAAGAAAATGTGAATCCACAGGTGGAACATAGTACGATAGTAACTATAATCAGGAGGTCTTCCAGGAGCATCGACCACCACAGCAGTTTTCACCGTCCCTGTTCTACATTCTGCTCGTTGACAGTGGTGAGCCAGAGAGTTATGCAGAAGCCTTATAGACCAAGAGTTCGATGAAGTGGGAGTCAGCGATGAAAGATGAGATGAATTTATTGTTGACAAACCAGACATGGGAGCTGACTAGATTACCAGCTAAAAAGAAGGCTTTACATAAGAAGTGGGTATATAGAGTGAAGGAAGAACATGACGACAGAAGGCGCTACAAGGCAAGGTTAGTTATCAAGGGATTTCAGTAGAAAGAAGGAATTAACTTCACTGAAATCTTCTCCTCGGTTGTGAAGTTGATAACGTTCAGAACAGTGCTGGGAATTGTAGTTGCAGAGAATTTATTTCTGGAGCAGTTAGATGTCAAGACTACGTTTCTTCACAGTGAGTTGGAAGAAGACATAAACATACACCAGCCTGAGGAATTTATAGTGAAAGGAAAGGAAGACATGGTCTGCAAATTGAAGAAGAGCTTGTATAGTCTGAAATAAGCTCTAAGGTAGTGGTACAAAAAATTTGATAGCTTCATGCAGAGTACTAGGTTTACTAAGCTGGAGGCAGATTATTGCAGTTATGTCAAGAGTTTTGACAATTCATATATCATTCTACTGTTGCACGTAGATGATATGCTCGTTGCCGGGCCGTGCATCAAGGAGATCAACAAGCTAAAAAAGTAGCTGTCAAAATAATTCGTCATGAAGAATTTGGGAGCTGCCAAGCAAATTCTTGGGATGAGGATAGTTAGAGACAGAGCCGTAGGAACCATGAGACTATCTCAGGCAAAATATATGAAGAAGGTGCTGAGCAGGTTCAACATGGATGGTTCTAAACCTGTCAGTACACCATTAGCTAGCCATTTCAGGCTAACTAAGAATCAGTCTCCAAGAACAGAGCAGGAGCAGGAGCACATGAGCAAGGTTCCTTATGCATCGGCTATTGGTAGCCTGATGTATGCTATGGTCTGTACCATACCAGATATCGCACATGCAGTGGGAGTAGTCAGCAGATACATGAGTAATCCAGGGAAGCAGCATTGGGATGCTGTCAAATGGATTCTAGGATATTTGAAGGGGACTATAGATACGTCCTTGTGTTTTACGAGGCCAGGACTGAAGCTGCAGGGCTATGTAGATGCAGACTTAGTAGACGATGTTAACAGTAGGAAGAGCACCACTGGGTTTGTCTACACTTTAGGGGGCACAGCAGTGAGCTGAGCTTCAAAGTTACAGAAGATTGTGCACTCTCTACTACAGAAGCAGAGTATGTGGCTGTGACAGAGGTTGGAAAGAAAATGGTATAGTTGCAGGGTCTCTTGGATGAGTTGGGTAAGAAGGTTGACAGAGGAACGCTCTACAGTGATAGCTAGAGTGTTATCTTTCTTGCTAAAAGCCTATGATTCCACTCCATGACGAAGCACATACAGCTGCGGTATCACTTCATTTGCTATTTACTGGATTTTCACGTGACAAAAAGAGTCAACATTGACAAACTGAAGCTGTGCTTGGCTTTAGTTGGTCTTCAGGGATAGAAGACAGGAGGTTGAGTCACACAAGTCTGAGTATTTGTTTTGGTGGTTTCGAGGCGTTGGTGAGGTTGATGAGATTTCTCAAGACTTGGAGTGGTTTTACTTCAGGTGAGAGAATTGTTGAGAATGTGAAGAAAAACTATTAAAAATGGTAGATCGATCGATCGGTGGTGAGACCGATCGATCGGTGGTGTCTGCAGTTGAGAAACAGAGAACAGTGTAAGACCAATTGATAAATCGATCGATCGATCCGTCTTTAGACCGATCGATCCGTCTATGCGGGAATGTATTTATAAGTTGCTAGGATTGCAACCGCCGCGTTAGAGTTTTAAGTTTTTGCTTTTGTTCTTCTGTAATCTCTCTCCCCGACCTTCTTCTCCTTTTGTAACCTCTATTCAATAGTGAAAGTGTGTGATTCTATAGACGTAGGCACAACTTGCCGAACTACGTAAATCTTGTGTTTGTGCTTTGATTGTCTCTCTTTATCTCTTTTTCGTGTTTATTCTGTGATTTTGTAATCGTGGTTGATCTTGGGCGGTATTAGTAATCACGTTCTAATTCCAAACATATTGAATATAAAATTATTTTAAAATAAATTTTAAAAAATTATAATAACTTTAAGTAAAAAATTTTACCTTCTAGATTAATATCACTTTAAGGCTTTGGCTTAGAAGCCACCCATATCTGAACCAAATAAATTTTTTAATTTTTTATCTTAAAATGACTTAAAGATAAAAAATTAAGTTAAAACCAATTTACCAAACGAACTAAAAAAAATATGAAATTTGTCTCATACTTGGGAGATTGGAAAAAACTTGGCATCTAGCTAGTATACAACATTCTTTTGGATCCACAAGACAATGTCTATTGCAAAACTTTTGTCTCAAAATATTTAAAATCAAATTATTATAATAAATATTTTTTACCATACATATACCAAACTAAATTTCTATTTTTCGGACGTGGGATGAAATATCGCATCTCTTCTAAAATTCAAAAATCTCTCGACCCGAGAACTTGTAATCAATATATATATATATATATACACGTGTGTGTGTGCGCGCGCATTACAATAGAAGGTTTGATAGCTGGCTAAAAGACACCTAGGTACCTCACTAGGGTTTGGAGCCCTCTTTTTTCTCATCTTTTTTTATCTGTCCTATGCGATTTATTTAGAGCTTGATTTCCATTTCCAACACAAATGCTAGCACTGATTCAAACTCACAAAGCGTGCATATTATTGTGGATTAATCTTGGCATTAGATTCTCTGCTTGAAAAGCCTTACAAAGTCCCTCCGCGTGTGGTTATATATGCATTGAGATTGTTCAATTCTCTTTAGAGATTTTCGTATCCCAAAATTCTCGTATGATTTAATAAAGATTAATTTATTAAAACAAAAAGACTAGATTTTTAGAAAAATGATTCGTAGCCGGATACTCTTGAGTTTGTAGGTGATTAGGAAAGTGTCAGAATATTTAATCCCACATTATTTTTGTTAGGATTTCGAAGCACTCGAATTCTCAAAAAATTAGTTAAGCAACGGGATGTTCACGTATGCTTTAATCCATACAAAACATATAAAAATACAAAAACATAGAATGTTCACGTATGTTTACGTATACTTCAATCCATCCACGTATACGTAGTTTGGCTGACTGCTTACGTTCACAGAATATGTTTTGCTTAACTTTTTAAAGAGATTTTTTGATTTTTTGATTTTTTGATATTTTTATAAAAAAATAAATATAAAAATATATAAAAAAGTTAAATCAATAAGCAAAAAGCCAACAAATTTTTTTAAAAAATTTTAAACAAAAAACTTAAATAAAAAAACTAATCCAAACCTAAGAAGTCAAGTCGCCAACCCATTCAACCTGGCCGCATCGACATCTAGACAAAACTATGTTGGATTCTATCTTAAGGACAAATCAAAAGAAAAATCATAACTGTACAAAAAACAAAAAAAAAAACAAAAAAACAAAAAGAAAAGACAACAAATTGGGACACACTCCTCTAGTAAGCGTAGGCCATGTGTTGAGTTGGATTAGATTAACCTTTAACTTATTACTATAGTTTTGAATATTGTAGCAGTTAATGTATTAATTTTTTTATTAGTATATATGCATTAATACTGTTGAAATATTAAATACTATTTTGAATTTATCGTTACACATATTATATGTCTTTATTATATATTACCAATCTACTAGTAATTTATTTTAACAAAAATTATCTTAATTTAGTCATTACTCGATCACATGTATTTAATTTTTGATCTTGTTATCTGCAACCAGTTAATAGATTTGGCGATTTTGAACCCATGGATTTGACAAGTTCACGAGTGAGTGTGGTTCGGTTCGGCTGTTTGAACTCTTTTTGTTGAGCTCGTTCTGTTTTTAAGCTAATAATTATAGTCATTTTCAATTAAATATATAGTTTTCAATAAATATAAAATTAAAAGATTATAAATTTATCAATTAAACTACATATAAAACCAAATTACATAATTTTTATGCAAAATAACAAAGAAAGAATAGGCAACCTAATTTTATAATAAATCTAAACATTTATAAAATTAAATATTTGTTGGTCTTATTGAATTCAATGGATGATGGAATACTCGTAACTTGATCATTACAAATAAAAAAAAAATCGAAAGGCCAATCACTCGACCATACCATAAAAAAATCATCTATTGTTATATTAATTGAATTTAATTGGACAATTTGAACGAGTCCAGCCAATCCGTGTACACGCCCATACACTCCTCTCACATAAACCACCCATATGACAAGGAGTGAGATCCTCTCAAGGCCACCATTTTCTGAAAATCTCTCAAAACTCCATTTTGTGGTTTCAAAATGAGTTTATAATAATGATTCAAGCTGAAAATACTAATTATGTAAAAATTATTTTTTATGGGAGATCGAATGGAAAATAACATGACAAATCATATTTTATTTTATAAAATGAACAGTTTAAAATCAAATATTTTATTTTAAACCAAAACAGTACATTTTGTCCGATTGGATCGTGTATTTACCAAAGTTGGATCTAATTGAATTTTTTACATAAATAATCTTTTGAGATATATAGCCTTATTGTGGTCTTGCTCCATAGACACAATAAGGCTAAAAAGATGGAAAAAAAAACCCTTCATTTTTCTAAAAATAAGATTTTTTTGTCTTTTTTAAAAATGTTGCAACTTAATAAATTTTATTTTAATTTTCTAATTTGTCTAAATTAGAAGTCGCTAAAAGGGTTAAAAAAAAAAAGAAGACTATTCAATAAAGGTCTAATAAAATTGAAAAAGGCATTTAGCCTTGTACAGAGCCAAGTTTACTTCTGTTGCATATCTTCCTTCTGTATTTTTTGGGGGCGATTTATATATGAGAATGAAAAGCCTTACAATAAATAAAAAAAGTCTAATACACATTAAAGAATCAATTGGCAACTAGGTTAAAAATTAATATTTTTATTTTTTTTTTGTATTTTTAGTTAAAAAACTAAATTTGATTTAAAATAAGTTATTTGATAAAAACCTAATTTTTTTATTTTTTATTCAAAATATACAATTTTATCCTTTCATATATTTGATATTAACAATTATACATAATTGGTAATAGTAATAAATAAGTTATGAATATTTGCTAATTTCTCTAACAGCTAACTTCCATGGAATTAGTTTATAAAAACTTTAGGACTCATTTGGTAACCTTTTTAGTTTTTTGTTTTTCATTTGCAATAAATAAAAAGTAAGTTTTTGTTTATAAAAATTTAGTAAAATTTTTAATTTGTTTTCATTTTTTTTAAAACAAAAATAATTATTAAATATATTATTTTTTGTTATAATTTATAAAAAAAATTAAAAATAAAAAACATAACGTTACGAAACAAGCCTTAGTAACGAGAATATTATTTTGGTTTTGTATGTTATGTTTGGGATAGATTTTTTTTTCTTTTTTGTGCTGCTTTTTTTCCGTCAATTTTGTATTTATTTTAAAAAATTTTGTCTGTAATTTTTATTTTTTCGATTCATCATAAAGAACTAAATTTTAAAAATATATCGTTTTAGTCAAAATTAAAAAATGTTCATTAAAAACGAAAAACAAGCCTTGAAAATAGTTATTTCTCATCTTATCCAAACTTTTTTTATTTGGTGATTAACTTTTTTTTTTATTTTTTGAGAAAAATTTTAAAAATATTATTATTTGAATTAACATAAAAAAATCACTAAAAATAAAATAAAAAAAGTCATAAAAAAAGTTATCCCAAGCCCTAAAAGACCATCTGCAGCAAAGAATTGGATTACTTGTAATAATTAGCTTGTGTTTGGATTTTTTTTTCTATGACTTTTTTTTTTATTTTTAATAAAAAAATTCAGCATTAACCTAAATGAGTTTTTAGATTTCTGTCATCATGAAGAAATAAAAAAGTTACTTTTTTTTAATCAAAACTTAAAAAAAATTTATATAAGACAAAAAAAAACCAACTTAGCAAGCTTTTTAGCTTTTTTAAAATTAAAACATAAAAAAGGTTTGACGAAAAAAAAAACTTTGAAAAAAAGTCACAAAACTTTTTAATCCAAACAAACATATGCTAAATTAGATTGATAGTTGTCTTAGAAATTAGAATCAAGCTCCCAATTAACATAACACATAGCCACATCACAAACCCAAACGACAGAATCTTCATGTCCCCAAAGATCTGTCAATAATTTGCCGGACTCCATCACGAGTCACAGCAGCCTCACAAAACGACTCTCTCCCTCTGTCTTTCTCTGTGCCGTTCTGGGACTTGGCTTAACCTTTTAGACATCGACGTTTGAACCAACTTTCCAAACTCTCTCCTTCCCATGTGTCGGGATCATGCTGGTATTAAAAGACAGTATTGGTATCATTGATATAATTATGTATCGGTCGATATAACTATGCACTGGTGGCTATGTATAGGCCGATGTAAGATAATATATCAACTGATACATTAATAAATATTGATATCGAAGGTTTAAAATTTCAATACGTATGTCAATCGATACAAGACGCAACAGTTGATATTTAAAACAGTAATGCTATGAACGCAGAAATTTTTTTTTTAAAATTACTCAGAAAGTGATTTAGATGGTTAAGATTCATATTTAATAGGATGTGAAATACACTTCAAGTGAATCTAACCATCCAAATCACTTTCTAGGTAATTTTTTAAATTTATTTTCTGGGTTCATAATATCGCTGTTTAATGTTGTTATATCATGTGAAAATCTCGAAGCACAACAATGTCATGATCATATTTAACGATTCTCAATGCATTGATGTAGACAAACATATAATTTATTTCAAGACAAATAATTATTATTTTTGCGTGGCTATTTACGTGTGTGGGCAAATTACAAAAAATCCTCCAAATACATTGAGAATCGTTGGCCTTTGTTTGAGATTTTAGTTTCTTGACGTTTTCACACGATTTAACGACTTTTAATGTGTTGGGAAAAGAAAAACATCTCATTTACGGAACTGAAATGAATAATTTGTGTTGTTTTGTGTGCAAAGAGACAGAGGTGAAAGGGGTCAGTTGAAGTGGGGTAAGGGTAAAATGGGTGTGTGTGAATTATTGTGATGTAAATAGGGTAGGTAGTTGAGGAGGGGAGGGGAGGGGAGGTGGTGGGGGCAGCTGTATTAGGTTTCATGACGACGATTTGTCTTTGTTGCCATGGTGGGGTGTCCTGACCGCGCCCCAGACTCCATACCCGTGAACTTTTCAGTTACACCACAGCCTGCCCAATCTCTATTAATGGGAGGTGCCTCATTGGACACCTTAATTTCTAAGACTTTAACTTATTGTGGATAAAACTTAAAGAAGTCAATGTCACACTAAAAAATATGTAAAGATTTTGTTTTTCAATTTTTTTTTTGAGTTAAAATTATATGTACTAAATTATCACTATTTTCAAGCTTTTTATTTAAGGTCGACCTTTCAACTTGTTAGATGTGTGTCTTGTATTTTACAGACTCATATAATTATGATTTTATAATTCTATTACAGATAGAGTTTTAGGACTTTATAATTATATAGTAAGTAGGGTTTTAAAATTTGTCTATAAAGATAGACTTAAGAATTCTAGTGAATTTGTGAAAAATTAAATAAAACGGGGTAGAGATATAAAAAAAAGTAGAAAAATAGTAGAGGCATTAAAATGACTTTTGAGCGGAGAAACAGATTTTGTTTCAAAGCTTGAGTTGTGGGTGTCGAAATTTGAAATATTTTTGGTCTCGTGATTATACACTTTATGATTATAATGAATTATCACTCTCACCTATAAATGTAAACAAGTTGTGCTGAACCACGTATATCGTTACATAATTTTTTTTCTTTCGGTTAGTACATGGGTGTATTTCGATTTGCATTAAAAATTTAGTGGTTTAAATCCCAAGAAAAACTCATTGGAACGAGATGTATATGATCCCCTAAAAGGAAAGGGTTTTTCACCTAAGTTAGTGGTGCAGCAGAGGGAGAATAGGGGACTTCTCTTTACTTTAGGAAGAAATTGGTGTGCTTACACCTATTTCGCCAAATGCAAACCCACTCCAGTCCCCACAGAATAATTCTATTTTTCCTCCACGGTGATACGGGACTAAAAGATCTACTATAATTCTCGTCGAGTGATTGGGAGTCGAAAGCAGATAATTAAAAAGAAGCCCTTATAAATTTTAGAGTTAATTGAGTTTTAGTTCTAATTTAGAAATATGTAAGAGTTTTAGTTCTACCATTTTTTTTATTGAGTTTAGTCTTTTTTTAAAATTTTCAGGTTTTTGGGTCGAATATCCCTTTGCCAACCGATGATATATTTTCTCTTTAAAAGTGATTGTATTAGTCAAAAATTAGCTTAAAATTATGATAAAATGACAGTTTCTCTTTCTCACGATCCTGAATAGAAAAATATGTGAGGAAGAGATCAGGGAGAATCACTTGGGATTTCATCCTCTGCTGCCCCTCCTCCTCCACCACCTTCTGCTCGTCCTCCTCTGCCAGCTCCTCATTCTCCGTCGTCGCTCCTCCTTATCCTTCACTCCGCCGTCACCACTTCCAAATCAGTCAGCGCATTCGCGCCACTGCCTCCGCTTCTCGCCACTGTCGCTACTTCTCGCCGGCGCCGACCTTCTAGATCTGGACCACCAACTCATATCTCGTCGTCGTAGCCGTTCTTTACCACCGCCGACCATCAGATCTAGATCACAAACTCCAAATCTCGCCATCGCCGCTGCTTGTTAACTCTGTCTCTTTCTCTCTCTCTCTCTGATTTGGATGAGATTTGATTCGCTACTATCTCTCTGACATGGCGTTTCTGGTTCGCCGCTGTCCCTCTTCCTCTTTCTCCTCCACCAACAACAATAATTTTTTTAATACATATTCTCTATACGATCAATGTGCAACTGATACAATTATCAATTGTAAATTCTGTGTTGAACAACTTTGAAAGCACTTATCTGTTGAACACTAATACAATTATCAATTGCATGCTATTGCTAAATGCATATAGCTCCCTTAAATTACTGATACATTTTTTCAATTTAAAATTATGTTATAAGAAGATATTACAACAGATACTTAATACTGATAAATGCATCAGTAACATATGCGTAGTAAATTGGAGTTAAAATGTATCGGTAGTTTATATTCTTTATAAAAATATTTTCACTAACTATTGATAAACATATTTGTGGTCATATCTAGTTACGATAAGTTAAAACATATATCAAAAGTAATGATTGTGGATTTAGAAATGTATCATATTTATGTGTATAATGAAATAGTTTAAAAAATGTATCGTTTATATGTAACTGTGTATCGTTTGTATGTATTATGGCGGCGAGTGATTTCGCCCAACATATATAGAGAGAGAGATAGAGAGAGAGAGAGAGAGAGATAGATTGCTTAATTTAATGGATACGCCATTTTAAAAAATATTTGAAATAATTTCAAATCATGAGAGATAAAATATTTAATAGGGTATATTAGACATAATAATATGATTTTAAACTTGATGGGACTTAATATATTAAAAAAAACGTGCTGGGACTAAATCTAGCACTACTATTAAAAACATGACTAAACCCAAAATTTTCCCAAATTTTACACATTAACTTGAAGAAAAAATTAGTATAACTTTTTTTAATAAAATTTTTGTAGACTTAGTAAGTAGAGTAATATTATAGTATGCACCCATTATGTAAGTTCACACTATGTGCACTCCTAATTATGCTTAGTATCTGTATCTCAAAAGCCAAAGCAAAAGAAACCAAAAAACAAAATTGAAACAACTGTATACGAAGCCGAATTGTTATAACTAAAATTAAAGTTAAAATAATAAAAAATTAAAATTGTAATAATAAAAAATTAAAGTTAAAATGACCAAAGGATGCCCACTATAATATATTGGAGTGCCCACTGCATAACCTAAAATAATCACAACTAGACATAAAATAGTCATAAGAAAAGCCTAAAATGATTATAACTAAAATAAAAATAAAAATAAAAATAATCAAATAGTGCACAATATAGAATTTTTCTAATAATTAATAGGAGGTATAGTAAAATTGGAGCCTTGTTCTTTATATAAAAAACAATTGGGGACCCAAAACCATTGCTTTTTTGGCTTTGACCCAAGATCTGCCCTAATCTGTTTTTGACGGAATTTTATTATAAAAAAAATAGTATGACTCCATCTTGTGATACAAAAAAAAAAATAAAAAGAGATAAATTTCCCACTTCAAGAGGGACAAATCTCTCCAATGATTGTATTTGAAGAGAATAGAACATCTTGTTCTTAGATAATAGAAGTGTTTTTAAAATGATTAATCCACTTTTATTCATTCATAAACCTTGTAAAAATATTTAAAAAAATTATTGTAACCTGCTAAAAGCCACTAATCTACAAAATGGGTAAACTAACATGTCCCATTTATCTAACTCATTACCCTTCTGCCACCGCTACTTAATTTCTAAAATAATAAAACACATGAAAAAATATAAACAATAAGATTTCTAGGTAACTAAAAGTCAATCATAAAAAAATAAAAAAACTCTAATAAAAAAAACTCCAAAGAGGTGGTCTTGCGATAAGGCGCGTGACTTGTTTGTTCAGTCTAAAGTTTCAGATTCAAACAGTGACAAACGAAACCTTAACGATTTGGGATTGACTATAACAATATTTAAACCTGTAAGGAAGGTCAGTATAATTTATCTTAAATTTATTGTCATAAATAAATAAATAAATAACAACTTATATAATGCAAAACACCATTCCAAATAAAAAAAGAAGTAGGTCTTTTGTCTCAACTATTCTAGATCTAGTTTAGGAATGACTTATTTACTTAATTTTGTTTTAAATTAAAAAAATTAATTTTTTTTCACGTCAAGACAAACAAAATAGGTAAAAAAAAATTTTGTCAACAAACTAAAAAAATTTACTAAGACAAAAGAAAAGAAGAATTAGGGCTTTTTTTAATTGAGGTTCGACATGTAATATGTATCAACAATGCCATGTATAGTGTATAAAATAGTGCATGTTTTTTGGCAAACACATGTGTCACTATAAAAGCATTGCATTGTGAATTCTACTTAGCCTCTGTAAGGGATAACTTTTTTTGCTAGCATTTTGGTTTAAAAGTCAAAAAAAACCAATTGGTTTGGCATATTTGGGTTTTTTTTTATATTTTTTTTATTATTTTTTCTACATGATTTAACATTTTTTTACAAAAAAAGTCAAAAAACCTAAAAACTACTAAAAAAAATTAATCTAAACACAAACTTATTCTATTTAGTAACAAAGTACTGTCACATACTCATACATTGTTTCATGCATAGTTTACATGAATTGTATATAATATTTTTGAATATGTTTACATGAATTGGTCTACCTTATATATATATATAAATTTCTTTTCAAATGGCAGTCAAATCACATTTTAGTATACTTTGGTCCCGTTTGGCATACATTGTTTATTTACTTATTTGCTTATTTTACTTATAAACTTATTGATTTGACATCTTTGCTTATTTTTTTTTGTATATTTTTGTTTTTTTTGAACTTTTTTTATATTTTGATTAAAATTTTTTACTTTTTCGACTCACCTCAATGAGAAGAGTCTAAAAAGTATAAAATTTTGACTAAATAATAAAAAAAATTCACTAAAAACAAAAAAATTAACTTTATCAATTTAGTCAAACTTACTTATAAGTAAGTTAGCCATACGGAGCCTTTATATCCCTATTTACATTCAAACTCTCTGGTCACTTAGGCACTTAAAGTTGACATGGTGAGGTAGTTATATTTTTTATAATAAAATCTAAAATTTTATAATTTTTAAATAAAAAAATATTTTTTTGGGATGTATTTATCAAGATCTAATAAAAAAGTCCTATATTCACTATAAGATTTTATAAAACAAAATAATTGAAAACTTTGATTATTTGTTTTCCTTTTTAGAATAAAAAAATTTTTGATTCCAAAAGGGAATAACGTTTATGATTTTTTTAATTTCATTTTCAAAACCAATTTTTCATTTTTAAAAACTAATAAATATATTAGTTTCCACATATTGAAAATTTTAATATTTTTAGTACTAAATCATGTTTTAAGAAAAATATTACTTTATTTGTTAGGTTTAAACATCAAAACAATCATCAAATACTTACTTTTCAAAAAAAAAAATGATTTTAAAATTTATAGATTTCTCAAATTTTGAACACTATTACTACTTGCACAATAAAAGACAACAAAATTAGAAATTTCCCGAACTAAGAGGTTTTTCAGTCCACAATCGAAAAATTTGTTAGTCTGCAATTAAAAATTTTCTCATTTTATTTTTTATAAAATTTTATGTTCAATATCAATCTTGTTTCATAGAACTCAACGTGTTACTTTCAAAATACTAATTTTGTTAAAAATGAATCTACATATTGAAAGTTGTGAAATTTTAAAGTTTTTTAGTAAAATACAACTAGGTTGCCACAAACTACTTAAATAAGGGTATATTTGTCTTAATTAGAAATCACATTTAAAAATAAGATTTTATTTTTAAAAATCTTAGCAATAGGACCAATCCTACTACAAATCTTCTGAATAAACTAATAATTAATTAACTCAAAAAGTGAACTTTTTTTTTTTTTTGCTAATTTTAATCTTAGTGAATTTTACTATGTTTTGGTTATTTTTTTATTGTTTCGGTTAGTCTAAAAAAGAATTGAAAAGGTATATTTTTTGATTATTTTTTTTATAAAAAAAAATCCAAATTATACCAAATTACCCCAACTTAAGGTTCAATCAAATGTAAGCTTCAAGCCAAATCCCAAATTCAAACTTTCGTGGGTATGATTTTTGCAGGGCTTAATTTATGGAAGTAGGCACAAAACTTTGTGCGTTACAAAACTTTATAGAAGGTTGGTCCGGTCCATCTTAAGTGTGGGTTTAGTTCCCTAAAGGCCCAGGGCCGGCCGGACCGGCACCAACTTCATTATGGGCTTCTTCCTTTCAATACATACTAGTGAGGTTTGTGAGGGCAAGGCCCGCAATTTAGGCCCAAGATAATTGCGTTTAATATTTTTATTTATTGGTGTTTTAAGTATCTACTAGTTTAACTGCACACAAAATTTTTTTGGTTCATGCGATAATATTTTATATATATATATATATATATATATATATGTATAATTTTTAATGGTGAAGTAAAATTAGTATAGCAAAATAACATATAAGGAAGTTTAATATTCCATAATTTTACTTAAAATGTGATTATAGATCTGTTGTAAAATTGCAGAGTATATAATAAAGGAACTAACGAAAAAAATTTGATGCAAAAGAATTAACAAAATTATTAATTTTGTGTATAAATAATGAACTGTCATTGTAGAGTATAAGCAATGATAGAAGAATTTGAATATGGTTAAATTCCCTTTAAATTTCAAATGAAATAAATTTCTTAAATTTCATAAACTTCTTAATATCATATAATGATTGATATGATTAATGTGTATATATAATAGTACTATACCTGTGTTATGTACGAAAAAATTATATATTTTTACAATAATATATTATTTCGTATGATACTAATTCATTAACAATTCACATTAAATTTCATCACGCTAGCTAATTTTTATTTTAGTTAAATATAATTTATGATATTTTATAGTAATACTTTGGCCAACTATATTTACAAAAAATCAAGTAATAAGCAAAAAGATAAAAGGACTAAAAATGTATAGCAAAAAACATCCATTAACTACACAAGAAAAAATATCTATTTAATGTAAAGTTTAATTTCCATCACTCATCTTCAATTTGCTATAAAATTTAATTTTTATGAGTTTATTGAAGTTCATTGCGATGATATAAATCATTAATCTTATAGAGCACATTACAAAGACTATTCCTGTAAAAACTTCGATTGATTGAATATATAAAGACACAGTGGATTAAGTTCACTGCGATGATCTAAATGATTTATCTTATAGACACATTAAAAAGACTATTCTTGTAAAAACTTAAATTGATTGGATATATAGAAATACAGTGGATTAATATATTCATTTTAATTGTATGCGTAATTTTAAGAATAGAATATTTATTTCATTCAAAATAAATATTCTTAAATGATTTAGTTATTGATATCTGATCATGTTAACTTTTTGCATAGATTATCTTTTAAATTTTTAAATGAGTTTTACAAAATGTACGGTATGAATTATCAAAATAAACTTAAAATGTATTTATAACAACAACGCATTTTAATAGATAAATGTCTGGATGAACAAACAAAATAGATAAACAAATTTAATTTTTACGAGATCATCATGAGTTTATCTCGATGATATAAATTATTTAACTTTTGAAGAACATTGATAAGATCATCTATTGTAAAATAAGATTGATTAAATATTTTTAGATGTAATGTCTTATAATATTTATTTTAATGGTATATACGATTCTAAAAATAAACCGTTTATTTTATTTATAATAAATATATTTAATTAATTTATTAATTCATACTTGATTAATCTAAATTTTTATGCAAATGATTTTCTTTATGAACTCTATAGCATGAATGGTACGGTCATTAAAATAAACATAAAATATATTTACAATAATTACATATTTCTTTAAATTTCAATACTAAAATTCTATACTAAGCCAAACTATAATCTGGACAATTTTGAAATTTCACTAGGGATGAAAGTGATAGAGAGCTGGGCATATATATATATATATATATATATGAATGGAATCATTAAAATAAACTTAAAGTATATTCATAATAATTTCACATTTTAATAGATAAAATTTTGGACTAATAAACGAAATGGATGAACAAATTTAATTTGTTTAGAATCATCTTAAGTTCATCTTGATGATATGAATCATTTAACTTATAAAGAACATTAATAAGATCATTCATGTGTAAAATTAGATTGAACGAATATCTGTAGATGTGGTGTCTTATAACATTTATTTTAATAGTATATACAATTTTAAGAATAGACTATTTATTTTATTTATAATAAATATGTTCAATTAATTTAGTTATTTATACCGTATCAATCTAATTTTTTTGTACAAATGATATTCTTTATGATTTCTATGATCATCAAAATAAACTTAAAATATATTTACAATAATTACACATTTCCTTAAATTTCCTTACTAAAATTCTGTACTAAGCCAAACTATCACCAAACTATCAGCTCTGGTCAAGGACAAATTTGAAATTTCATCAGGATGAAAGTGAGGGAAGTGATGGAGAATTTGGCTTTTATATATATAGATGGAATTGTAACAATAATATATATATTTTAACAGAAAATTTTGGACGAATGAACAAAGTAAAAGAATAAATTTAATTTTTATGAGATCATTCTTAGCTCATTTTAATGATATGAATTATTTAACTTATAAAGAACATTGATGTGTAAAATTAGATTGATTGAATATCTTTAAATGTAGTGTCTTATGATATTTATTTTAATGGTATAGACAATTTTAATAATAGATCGTTTATTTTATTTATAATAAATATGTTCAATTAATTTAGCTATTCAACTCGATCAATTTAATTTTTTGTATAAATGATATTTTTTACGAGTTTTATAACATAAACGGTAAGATTATCAAAATAAATTTAAAATATATTTACAATAATTACACATTCCTTTAAATTTCCATACTAAAATTTTGTACAAAGCCAAATTATCACTAGATTATCATCTTTGGTGAAGGACAAATTTAAAATTTCATTAGAGATGAGAAAGTGATGGAAGTGATTGGAGAACTGAGCTTTTATATATTTTGGATGGATATTACATGATGGAAGGATTTTTATGACATTTATTCCATGTTCCTTTTTTCTCTTTAATCATTAATTAACACCTCCTCTATCTCTCTATTTTTTATAATAAAATAAGTACATATTAGACATTTTAACAAAAATAAAAAAATACTTTCCTAAAAAATTATCCTAAATAATGTAACTTTTTATTTGTCTAATTAAGAAAGTTAAACCTCTTAAGATACAATATTTTTAGACAACTCAAATAAGAACTTAGATAGAGTGCTGAAAATGAAAATCAAATACAAAACTTTCAAAATTATGATTAGTCCTAAAAATGATTTTAAACCTCTGAACTATCTTGATGAATTAAATGTTTGATTATTAATTGACCCATCGCTTGCTAACCTACTTGTTTAACGGTGTTAAAAAACTTATAAAATTGGTAAATTGGTCCAGACAAATCTAAGTAGCATGATTTTGTTAAATTTTTTTTATACAGTTTGGTTCTGATTATAAATAATTTAGAACCATTTATTATAGTTTAGTTTACGAATTAGGTTTGTAGAAAAACGAATGCAATTGAACTAAATATTCTCTTATTTTATTATATCCATCCGTATTATATTATGTATTATAAATAAAGAAAAATTTAATTTCTTTTTATTTTTTATACTTTTTCTCTTTTTTTGTTTCTTGTTGAAAACATGGAATAAATTTTATAATCTTATAACATAAAATAAAAAATACGCATTCATCGTTTCGGATTGGATTAGATTGAATAGGAAAGACAAGTAATACTAGGGTTTCATATACTTTTTTACCAAAAATTTTGGGTTAGATCATCTTTTTGGTAATAAAATTAATTTTAGTTCTATCCAACATTTTTTATTGGGATTAGTACTGTTTCATTTTTTACTCCCTAAAATACCCCCATCTACACGGTTATTGCTCATTAAAAAATTAGCAATCCTCGTAAAAATCACCCTAATTTGCGCCCCTTTCACCACCTTTTTTGATCGGATTTTTGTTTCCTTTCATCCAGGTGCGAGGAGGACGGAGATGAATGTGGAGGAGGTCCAACTAATAGGGTCTGCGAGGATGACGGAGATGAAGGCGATAGAGGTTTGGGTGGCGGCGGAGGGACAGACATCAATGGTGGAGAAGGTGGACATGAAGGCTGTGGAGGTTTGGGAGGCGATGGAGGGGCAGACGGCGATGGTGGAGAAGTTGGAGATGGTGGTGTGCCCAAGTACTGAATCGTGAAAAGGGCAAATTTAATAGTGATGGAGATGGGGGGAGTGAGATGCACCGTTGATGTAAGGATTTGGGTGGTGTGTTTTCGAGTTGGGTATTCCAAACACCAACCTTCGAATTTGAAAACACATTGCGCAGGTCCAACAAATACATGTATCAATTGGGAATCTGTTGCATAATCATCAAACTGCAATGTAAATTAGCAACTGATACTTGTATTACTTAATTACATGTCGCGGGATCTTGAGAAAACGTACTGCGAAAAATAATTGATACATGTATCAGTTATAGGTTGTGTTGCAAGATCATCACACTGCAATGCAAATTAGCAACTGATATTTGTATCAGTTAATTACATGTTGCGGGATCTTGAGAAAATGCACTGCGAAAAATAACTGATACATGTATTAGTTATAGGTTATGCTGTAAAATCGTGAAACTGTAATACAAATTAATAACTAATACATGTATCAATTAAATACTCTACATTCTCTCCTTCATCAACGACCACTCCTATAACTCTGACCACCCTTTACCGTCGACCCATCTCGCTTGACCCTTTGGTCGCCCACCAAAACCCTTTCTGTCAACTGCTCCTATATGAGGAGGATGGAGATGAATATAGTAGAGGTCCAAATAATCGAGTTCATGAGGAGGACCGAGATGAAGACGATGAAGTTTTGGATGGCAACAAAGGGGCAGGCGACGATGGTAGAGAAGGATGGAGATGAAGGCGGCAGAGATTTGGGTAGCGGGGGATGGGCATACGACAATGGTGGAGAAGGATGGAGATGAAAGCGGAGGTGGTTTCAGTGGCGGCGAAGGGGCATGCGGCGATGGTGGAAAAGAACGGAGACGAAGGCAACTGAGGTTTAGGTGGTAATGGTGGAGAATGACGGCGATGAAAGTGGCGAAGGTTTGGGTGGCAGCGGAGGAGCAGGTGGCGATGGCGGAGAAGGATGGAGATAAAGGTGGCAGTGATGTTAAAAAATTTATGTGGATCCGTTAAACTCAAATCCCACAAATTTGTTATATGCTAAAAATATAAAGATATGATTTCAAATTCTTATACTCAAGAGAAAGTTATCTACTTATTTAGAAAATTTTCATATATCACATCACCCATGATACACACACACACACACACACACATATATATATATATACACAATTGAATTAAATACAAAAATATTAGTCCTACCATTTTGTTAAATTTAAAAAAAAAGACTAAATGCAACAAAAAAAGATGATAAGATTAAAACTCTTAGAACTCCTAGAAATAGGACTAAAACTCAAATAATCTTTTTTTTAATATAAGGCGAGTATGTCTATGATGATGTATATATAGTTAAAAATTTTGTTCATGTTTAGTTATAGTATGATAATAAATGAAATAGGAGTTATAGAATTATTATAAGACTGAAAAAATATAATTTTACCTTATTTGCAAATAATATTTTTAACGATTCAATCACAAACACGAATAACCAACCAAGAGAAACCCAAAGGGTAAAAAATCGCGAGACAACCAAGTTCAGGAAACAACCACTAACTGTGAACTGAAACAATATCACTTACAGACTCTTTTGATCGACTCCACAACCTTCTAGTATTAAGCTTGTATGACGAATCCTCGTAAACTATTCTCCTCTTGATTTCTATCCTAGTAGCAGTCTTCTCCGACAGAATCTTTCGTTAAAACTTAGAGCGCCGTCTACGCTTTGCTATCGAATGATCTTCGAGGTTTGTGATGCACAAATCAACTCTTGAATGATATTGATGCTTAGTAATGTTTTGTCTCAAGATTTTTTTTTCGTGCACCACCAATGATCTATTTAAATATATCACCAGCCCCAAGGCTGGCAGAATTTAGAAACAAATAAAATGCCTGGGTATCGCTCGAGCGGTCAATTGGGCGCTCGAGCGATCAGATGGCCGAGACTCCTCACTAAGTCTTGTCTTAACTGCTTGTACTTTAGACTTGTTTGTGAGTACCACGGACTTGGTCTTCAAAATAACTTTCAATTTGATTTTCTATAAAACGGAACTCAAAACAGGACTCCTAGATCCTTTTAGGATTCTATCTTATCAAAACTCAAAAGCTACTTAAACACTAGTTTCCTAAACTCACACAACTTCTTGACATCCCTAATCAACCTGGAGTTTGCCATAAAATAAAAAATTAGAAAATTAAAATTAATTTATATTAATTTCTTTACAATCTCCTCATTGACAAATCCAGGTGAACACAACTCCTAAAACCAACACCTTGCATGATCTTTAACAAAAACCAAAAAAACACATTGCTTCCATCCCTTCAAAACCAACAAGCAACTACAAAGAGAACCCTACAAAAAAAAAAAAGAAAAAGAAAAAATATCAGCATTAAAGACATAATTAGTGTTTCCAAACCAGTGTGTTCAAATCAGAAATATTCAAAGCATCAAAAGAACAAAAACCACTATCACCCACCAACCAATGTAAACCTGTAAATGTTCCAAAAAAATAGAAGCCAATGTAAACTAGCCTGTCAAAAAACCAAAATATACTTCCCATGTCAAAATACCTATCACTTCTTCTTTGTGTCACCTGAAGGAGATTAAGGAGCAGGACCGGAAGATAATCCTCAAAGAAGCAACTCCAAAGCATCAAAATAGGGGATCATAAGTTGCTAGAGAGAATCAACACGAGCCTCCAAAGAATCCAGACGAGCAGCAAGATAAGACTAGGAGTGGAAAGATTTGCCTGCAGGGGCAGGTGGAGTAGAGGCACTAGGAATGGGATCAGACTCACTCTCCTCTAAATCCGAGGAATGACCAGGTGTGGAGATATGGGATGGACTCTGTCAGAAGGTGCACTTACTAATGGACTTACTAATGGACTTAGTAATGCGCTTAGTGAGAAGATTAGGCGGTAGATGAAAACCAGGAAGAGAGCTAATGAACTTAGACAAGAAATGACCATAAGGAAGAGCAGCATTCTTGTTGCCATGGACAACTTTCAGCATGGAGTGAAGAAAAACTTTGGCAATATTGATGTGTTTGCCCTTACTAACCATAAACAACTTATACCCACGTTCTTTGTTGATATCAGAAACATGACCCCTAGAACTAATGTTGAAACTCACAATGATATGTAATAACTGAAAAGTAGGAGTCAACTCATGTTGATAGAGGTACCCACCCACCCATTCCCGGGGTTTCTTACACAAAGTAGAAGTAATTTCGGAATAGGACTAGTTAGGGTGAGCAGGAATCGGTGGATAGTCAACATCACAAGGTATGTCGCATCCCATATAATCTGACAACGTGTATGGGTCCATGACAACAATATGACCTTGGACAAAAGTTTTGAATTGTTAGAGCTTGGTCTAAAGATCAAACATATTGGAATAAAACCCACGAACAAGATCAACATGGACATCACCCTCCACTTGGAGGAATTGAGTCCAACCTAAGGTTTCAAACATTTGGGATATACGAAGAGAGACAAAGTCGGACAACACAACATGTTTTTCTATCCCAAGAGGACGAGAGGAGAAAAGATTTAGATACCTCTCTTCCCCTTCTAGGGAACGAAATTTAAAATTGTCGAAAGGCGCAGAAGTACGTCTAGCAGACTTTTTGGTGCGAGGAGGCATGGTCCTGTTAGAAGACAAAAAAAAATGTAAGCTTGTGAAGAGCCAATGCATAATGAGATGAAGGCATCTACAAATCAATACACCTCATGATATGACAAAAATCAAGCCAAAGCCAAATATGAAACAACACTCCGTTAATAGGCACATGAAGCAAAGATGATGCTTGATGGATGTTAATAGCACAATGGCAAAACCAATTTTTAGAATACAAACCCAACATGTGTGCCCAGATAGAAAGTTATGTTGATGAGAGATTATCGTATAAAAGTTATGGGAACAGATCAAAGATCCAAAACGAGTGAGCAAATCAAAACCCAATGCCGAGTAATAGAAAGCACACGAGTCAAGACAACATGAAGTCTTCAAGAAAATGGATCAAAACAAAATTCCACATGATAAGTATGTTCAACAATATGACCCAAATCAGTTATCCAAGATAGACAAGGCTATCTCTCATAGCAAGTCAAGGCCAACAGTTGCAAAACTCCTTGAATAGACACAACCAAACATGCAATAGACAGTCAAGAACCAATCAATTATTCAAGGCCCAATCAGAATCAACCCGAAATTTTGACATGAAATCAAACGAGCATGGCAAGACGAACCATTAGCTTTCATTGTGACACAAAAACCCCTTAAGATTCCCTAACACGGAGATGAAGAAGATCGTCCAAACACGAACAGAATAAACTCTAGGTTCAATGTGACTCATAAAGATACACAAAACCTTGATGCTCATAAAGAACATGTCCTACAAATGCATCTTATGTGAAAAACAAAGCCATAAACGCACAAGAGAGCAAAATCCCCAAAGCCAAAACCCTAGGTTTAAGAGAAAAATGAAATCAATCAAAACCAAGCATTAACAACTTACCGTGAGTTAGAGAGGATGAAACGAAGCTTGAATATGTGAAGAAAAAGCCCAAGAACTCCTAGAAGATGAGGCGCCAATGAGAGATGAGAGAAGGATTTGAAAGAATGTGAAAAGACATAACGAACCCCTGTTTTTATGCTTTCTGTTTCACGATAGTTCGCTTGAGTGAGGTGGGTCCGCTCGAGCGGCGGAGAATGGCAAGAGCCACTGGCTATAGCGCGCTCAAGCGCATGAAAGACCGCTCGAACGGTGAAAAAACAAATTGCCAAACAAGCTGGAGAATAGACCTAGCTAAAAAAACTCCTGATGAAGCAAGACAAGAGAATTTGAGAGACACGATTGACAATGGCATCTTTAAAAGTCAACAAGAACAAAAACATAAAAATAAAAAAACCAATAACTTAAACAAACCTAATAATCCAACGTCGAAACATGGAAAAATAAAATCACAGAATTCTACCAATGAGAACTATATATAAGATGAACTTCAAATATTTGAAATACAATTTTACATGGGCTATGATTAAAAATATAAATGATCAATATACACGAGACACATTTGCACTAGAGTCAAATTACACAATTTTAAGTCAAACCAAGTAAAGCCCTATGTATGTCTGTTGAAGAAAAACAGATGCTCCCTCTCATAAGGAACTGGTTAAACAAGAAAATTTTAAGCTATTTTATGGCAATTTTCACACTACTACAAATGAAAAAGTAAGGTTCGCATAGGTAACTATTTCCAATAGATTGAAGCACAGTTGCATACATGGCGGCTGACACACTAACATGAACGAAAAAGTATAGTTCAGATAGGTAGCTATTTTCAAAAGCAAGATAAAAATATAGTATAATCAGCGGCTTTCACACTAAAACAAACGGCAAAGTAAGATTTGTCTAGGTAGCCATTTTTGAAGCAAAGTTTAGAAACACAGTTTAGAGTGAGAGCATAGTAGTGGAGAGATAATCAGATCGGGGTGGTTGTAGACATCAACATCAATAAATGAATTTTACCGCAGAGGTCAATCAAAAAGTATTCTTCAACCAGTATCCAGTGTATGTCACATACATATTTAACCACGCATATCATAATCATACCACAGAAACCATTTTTCAAGTTTCGAACTTGATCTTGTCTAACTTTCTGATGGAGATTCTTCAGACAATATTTTAAAATATTTCAGACAAGATTATTTTTCATAAATGAATTAGAAGGCCCCCCCTTTTTAACTCAAAATGCCAATCCCAATTGATTTCTTGAGAAATTAAAGCAAACTGCTTCAAGAGGTTTTGTGAAAAAATCAGCCAGTTGTCTTTCAGTGTCAATGTATTCAAGAGTAATTATGTTGTCCTCAACTAACTGATGAATGAAATAATGTCTTATGTCCATGTGCTTAGCCCTAGAGTGTTGAACATGATTTTTTGAGATATTAATTGCACTCGTATTATCACAGTAAAGAATCATAGACTCTTGCGTAAGACTATAATCAGGCAGTATTTGTTTTATCCATAATAGCTGAGTACAACAACTACCAGTGGCTATGTACTCAGCCTCGACAGTTGACAAAGAAATTGTATTTTGTTTTTTACTATGCCACGGCACCAAATTGTTACCGATGTAGAAATATCCTTCTAATGTGCTTTTTCTATCATCTGCACATCTGTGGCGCTGAAATTTTGAGATTTTTGAAAATGGTCAAAAATAAGGAAATTTAAAAGTTGTTTGAAAAATATTTTAACACCTTGAGAGCCAAATTTTAAAAATCTCTTTTTGTAGAAAATAGAGTCGCCACTTAATTTTTTAGAAAAACCATGAAAAACAAAAATAACTACTGATTATTAAAATGTTAACCAGAGAAAGAGGGTTCGGGGGCTAAGGTACGAATAGGAAAAGATGTTAGGTACCCCGTTCGCCCAACTGTAAGGTTGGCCTCTACTAATAATCATTGGTTCTTAATAAGATTTTTCAAATGCATGCAAATAAAGAAAATAGAGGCAAAGAGAGAACATCCAAAATTAAATATAAAAAGTACATAGCATATGTATATAGAATACCAAATAAAACAAGTATCAAAAGAAAAATTCTAAGTCCTGCAGCATACAGTTTCTAATTAAAAGATACATGGAGTACTCCCATATGCGATATTATTAAAACAATCTAGACTAGCATGATTCAAATAAAAGAACAAAAATATGTTGAAAGTCTTTAAAACCAAATATGCTAAAAATAGACATGAACTTTGCTAATAATATTATCAAAATCATAAACTAATTTATACATACTTTCAAATGAAATAAACAAAACATTCTCTAAAACTATCATGCATGCTGTCAAATTGAATAAAAGTAACTAAAATAAAAAGGATGACAAGAGAACACCTAAGGATTAAAGAAAAAAAGAAAATAAAGAAAAAGTTTACAAAAGAAAGCTAAAACAAAAAAAGTTATGAAATTAATAAAAAAAAATATAACTATTCGCATTTTATCTTTTTAAACAAAACAAAAGAAAAGAAAAAAAAGAAATGAAATAAACAAATGAGTTTTCATTATTATTAAAATAGAAAATTATACTACCATTTAAATGTGAGAACTAATCTTAAAAGACTTTTTGCAAAAAAACTATAGAAAAAGAAAAAAAGACTTTATAAGAAAAGTAAAGCTAATAATAAAAGAAAAAAATAAAATAAAGTGTTAGAAAAGAAAACTAAGGTAAAAAAAAAAGAAAATAAATACTAAGAAATGAACATTATACTAACACTAATAAATAAATAAATTTAAATACAACTATATAATTTAAATGTGAATGCAGTATTGAAAACTATATTCACATAAATGTAAGTATATTATTATAACAATTAACAATATTAATAAGTTGTAATTATCAAAACATATTAACACTTAATTGATTAATGAAAAATAACAATGTGTTTAGTGTGAAATGTGAGAAAATTAATAACTAAGAAATTAAAGCAGGTAACTAAATTACATGAAGCAAATAAGATTAACTATGCAAAGAAAGGAATATGTGAATTAAAATTTAATTTAACCCGATTACTCTAAAAGAGAGAAAATGAAGTTAGAAGGACTGGAGATCAAAACGAGATACCTGGATTACTAAGGAATCCTCGAGTCGGAGAATGTGCTTCAATGGTCCAATCCTTGGGTGATGATCCAAGCAAAGATTACAGTATTGGTCAAAGGTTCGTTTCTTGGTACTTCGACAGGGCTTCGACGTCAGGCCTCGAAATTGCTCGACGACTCGACAAATCTTCTCTCACTAAACTTCTCTCTAAAATTCTGTCATGAAAACGTATGCTAGGGTACGGTATTTATAAAATTCTTCAACCAATGAGATGCTGATACGTTTTGAGACACGTCAGTCCATTTGAAGTTGGCGATCGCCAGGTTAGGAATTGGCGGTCGCCATGTTTTAAAAGGTTCCAAGAGCTTTTATAGGTGGTTGCCACAATGAACATGGCGGTCGCCACAAAAAGTAAAAGTTTTCAAAAGGCCATTTTGGAGTTGGTGGTTCAAAAAGATTTTATTGGTTTGAAGGTTTTGATGATTGGGTTCAAATACCGTACTTAGATCATTTTTCGAGGATCGTGCTGTGGCACTATTCTAACTATTTTCATCATTGGATTCACATAAGATTAGGCGGGGTCAAATTGGGGTGTCTACAACATCCTGCCCAGTTAGCATCAGAAAAGTCTACAATATTTGAGTTAGTATCTTTGGAAAACTAAATACCAAACCCAACAGTGGAATTCACATATTGAACAATTCTTTTAACAGTAGTTAAATGTGATGCCTTTAGGTTAGACTGATATCGAGCACAAATTTCTACACTGAAGGAAATATCAGGTCTACTAGCTGTGAGATATAGTAGACTCCCTATCATACTTCTAAACATGATTTGATCAACATTTTCGCCTTTCTCATCTTTTAACAATTTTACTGATGTACTCATAGGAGTTCGAATGGGTTTGGTAGATTCTAGTTTAAATTTTTTAACCAGGTTTTTAGCATATTTTGACTGTGAGATGAAAATCTCTTCGTCAGACTATTTAGTCTGTAAACCTAGAAAGTAATTAGGTTCTCTTACTAGACTTATTTCAAATTTCTTTTGCATACATTTAGAAAATGAAAGAATAAGAGATTCACATGTAAATCCAAACACAATATCATCAACATAATTTGTGCTACCAAAATATCATTTTTATCCCTTTTAATGAAAAGATTCTTATCCATACTTCCTCTGATGAAATCATGATTAATCAGGAATGTGGTTAGACGTTCATTCCAAGCTCGGGGAGCTAGTTTCAGCCCATACAAATCTCTTTTGAGCTTGTATACATGATTTGGATAGTGTGGATCTTGAAAATCTTTAGGTTATTCAACATAGGTAACTTCTTTTAGTTGGCCATTTAGAAAGACACTTTTCACATCTATATGGTACAATTTGAAGTTTAGAAAACAAGAAACAGTAAGTAGTATACGAATCGATTCTAATCTAGCCATTGGGGCAAATGTTTCATCAAAATCTATTCTTTCTATTTGTGTGTACCCTTATGCCACTAGCCTAGCATTATTTTTCATAACAGTTCCTTATTCATCAGACTTGTTTTTGAAAATCCACTTAGTTACAATAACATTAACATTTTTAGGTCTAGGCACAAGTTCCCAAACATCATTTCTAAAAAATTGTTCGAGTTTCTCATGCATAGCATTCACCCAACAATCGTCAGTCAGAGCCTATTTAACATTTTTTGGGTCAATCATAGAGACATAACATATACGACTTACTTGATTATGTATTTGTCAGCGAGTTATCATTGGTTTTGTTACCTCTCCAATCACCAGATCCAGTGGGTGATTTAGCTTTACACGTGAGGAAGGTTCCATGACTGCTTGCTCCTCTAGAGTTGTTGTACATTCAGAACTTTCATCTACTAATTGTTTAGGAGAGGTGGGTTCAACCGAATCTTTAAGAATTTGTGAATTCGAATAATTTGCTTCCGGTGTTAAAGCCTCTTCAGACGTACCTGTTTCATCAACAAGAACATTGACAGATTCCATAACGGTAAAAGTATGTAAATTGAAAACTCTATAGACTCTACTGTTCATGGAATAGCCAAGAAATATTCCGTCATTACTTCTGGAGTCAAATTTATCCAATTGTTCATGATCTTTTAAAATGTAACATTTGCTTTCAAAAGTTCTGAAATGTTTTACATTTGGCTTCCTACCTTTCTATAATTTATAAACAGTCTGTTTGGTACCAGGCCGTAAATACACACGATTAATAACATAATAGGCAGTATTTATGGCCTCAGCCCAAAACTTGAGAGGAAGGTTTTTATCATGAAGCATCACCCTGGCCATCTCCTGTACTACTCTATTTTTTCGTTCCACTATACCATTCTGTTGTGGTGTTTTGGGTGCGAAAAACTCGCGGTAATTTTCTTGTTCGTCACAAAAGCTTGAGAATTCTAAGTTCTCAAATTTCTTATCATGATCTGATCTGATTTTTGTGATATGCTGATTTTTTTCTTCCCGTTCATTATTCAGTCTAAGACATAGAGACTTGAATACAGCAAAAGTGTCAGATTTTTCACGCAGAAAATTCACCCAGGTAAATCTAAAAAAGTCATCAGCTACAAGAAAAATATATTTCTTGTCACCTATACTCTCTGTTCTAGTAGGACCCATAGGATTCACATGGAGTAGTTGCACAGAATATTGGGTAGCAAGCTAATTTGTTTTCTTGTGAGAGACTTTAATTTATTTACTTAGTTAACATGGTCCACACACAATTTTGGTATTGCTGTTTAGCTTGGGAATACCTTGGACTAATTCAGAATTTGCAAGTCTGAAAAGATCCTTGTAATTAATATGACACAAACGATGGTGCCACAATTCAGCTTCATTAATTTTAACAGAGTGACATATTTGATTGGTTTTAGGCAAAATTTCATAGCAGTTACCGAAAGTTCGAACACTATGAATAACAAGCTTTTCCCTTTTATCCAAAATCATACATTCAATTTTAGTGAAATGAACTTCATGGTGTCTGTCGCACATCTGACTAATGTTAAATAAGTTTGCTTTTAAACCGTCAACAAGAAGAGCATTGTCCAATTTGGGTAGACCTGATGAGGCAATGGATCCTCTTCCAATAATCTTGGATGATTTTTTATCCCCAAAAGTGACAAGACCTCCATCGTATGGATCAATGCTCGAGAATAAGAAGTTATCTCCTGACATATGTCTTGAACACCTACTGTCCAAATACCACATGAAAGAATTTTGGACTTTTAAAGTCGTGCGAACAACATACATGTCAAATCAGATTTTTGAATCTAGACAGCACGAATTTTTGGAAAAAATTTAGTTTCGGTGCTGAGTTTCAAGCCAAAAGAAGGTCTCTACCAATTGTCCGCTCGAGCGGTCATGTTGGCCGCTCGAGCGCGCCACTACTAGTAAACTTTTCCATCTCTTTTCAAGTTGGCCGCTCGAGCGCTCATAGAGCCCGCTCGAGCACTCACCTGGCCGAGGGTTTTGTTCTGCAGCTGTTTGATTTGATCATGCAATTTTCTTGATTTTCTTTCATGCTCATTTGTAGATAGAATTTTTATTTTTCTGCAAAAATGTCTAATAGGTCCAAGAATACCACAAAAGTGACAGGTTGGAACAAATTTTTGAAAAGTGATTGATTTCGGAAAACGTTTTTGAACATATTTTTTTGACAATTCAGTCCTGATCAGTTTAAGCTTTTCCAAAATCTTATCCTTACCTGTACCCATGCTGACAGCTTTCCCAAAGTTGATTTTACTTGTGGTCTTAAATCCAGAAGTACTTGCCATGTATCCTAACCCTATTCGATATGTCGCCACTTTCTGTACTCTTAAGATCTCATCCAAGCTCAGGGAACCTACATTTAATTTCTTTAAAGTTGTATTAGCAGTTACTGACTCAGTTTCTAACAATTTCACTCTATCTTCACTAGCCTAAAAAAGTCTTGAACTTAGTTGTATCTTGTAATTTCAACTCGAGTTTAGAGACATTTGTTTTGAGCGAATCACATGATTTAATGAGTTCATTCATTTATTTGTCAGAACTAACAAGTTTCTTAGTCATTTTGGTTTTAAAGATTTTTAGCTGTGAAATCAAATTCTGAGACTCTATTAGTTCAGACTTGAGACTGTTATTTTCTTTTTTCATAATTTTAACCTTCAGTGATAGCTTAGTGATAACTTTGGTCATTTTGTAACTTTTTCTGTAAAGTTTATCATAAGCCTACTGTAGATCTTTCTCATTCCCATTATTAGATTCAGAACCTAAATCACTTTGAGAGGCACGAGATTCATGATCAAATAATTTAGACTTACCTGATCCAGTAGAAGCAGCAAAGGCAATGAACTTACCTTCATCATTCTCTGTTTTTAACTCGTTTTCATCGTTAGATGATTCAATCTCGTCATCCCACGTCATAGTAAACACTTTTTTTATCTTTTTCTTTTTGTTTGGACAATTTTGTGCAATATGTCCATACCCTTGACTTTCAAAGCATTGTATACACTGGTTCTGGACTTCAACTTTTTTCATTTCAAACTTGAAGTTTCTAAAGCAACGCCTTTTGATTTTTTAGGTTGACGTATAGTTGATTTAAATGTTTGAAGATATCTAACCAATTGTTCTACTATAAGAGAATCAATATCTTTACTTTCTTCAATAGCAGTAATTTTTGATTGAAAATATTCAGGTAGCGACCGTAAGATTTTTCAAACAATGTGAGATTTAAGAATTTTTTCACCAAGAATAAAACTGGAATTCACTATATTACTCAACTTAGCATGAAATTCATCAAAGGTCTCATGATCTTTTATTCGAAGAGTTTCAAAACTTGTGGTGATCCTTTGAGGTTTAGAAATTTTGACAGTTGAAGTGCCTTCGTGAATGATTTTAAGGATATCTCATGCTTCTTTAGCGATTTTATACGTATATATACGCCTAAATTCTTCAGATATGGCACCATTAAAAATAGCATTGGCAGCCTTGCTATTCTAGCATACTTTGTCTAAGTCGTTTTTTTCCCATTGTTCAGTGAGTTTTAAAATAGTATCAGTACCAGATTTAACAATAGGTGGGGTATAGCCAATAACAACAGACATCCACACCCTTTCATCAATATATTTGAGAAATGCTTTCATACGAGCTTTCCAATATGGATAATTTTCTCCATTTAGCAACGGGGGTCGAACGGTTGAGTTTTCTTCTCTAAGAATTTCCATATATGTGATTGATTAGGATCAAAAACTTTTTTTAAAAAAAAGAATCCGCTCTGATACCAATTGAAAAAATATAATTTTACCTTATTTTCAAAAATAATATTTTTAACGATTCAATCACAAACATGAATAACCAACCAAGAGAAGAATTCACAACACATATATTTTTATGTGAAAAATTTAAAGGGTAAAAAATCACAGGACAACCAAGTCTAGGAAACAAGCACTAACTGTGAACAGAAACAATATAACTTACAGACTTTTTTGATCAACTTCACAACATTCGATTCCTAAGCTTGTATGTTAAATCCTCGTTAACTGTTCTCTTCTTGATTCCTCCTGTAACGAATCCTCATAGCAGCCTTCTCCGGCAGAATTCTCCGTCAGAATTTAGAATGCTGTCTAAGCTTTGCTGTCGAATTATCTTCAAGGTTTGTGACGCACAAATCAACTCTTGAATGATCTTGATGCTTAGTAGTGTTATGTCTCAAGAGTGTTTTTTCGTACACCACCAATGACCTATTTAAATATATCACCAATCCCAAGGTAGGCAGAATTTAAAAACAAATAAAACGTTTGGGGACTGCTTGAACGATCAGTTTGGGGCTCGAGCGGTCAGGTGGCCGAGACTTCCTGCCATGACTTGCTTTAACTGCTTGTACTTTAGGCTTATCTGTAAGCACCATAGACTTGGTCTTCAGAATAACTTCCAATTTGATTTGCCATAAGACAAAACCCAAAATAGGACTTCTAGATCCTTTTAGGATTCTATCATATCAAAACTCAAAAGCTACCTAAACACTAGTTTCCTAAACTCACACAACTTCCTAGCACCCCTAATCAACATGGAGTTTGTCATAAAATAAAAAATTAGAAAATAGAAATTAGTTTATATTAATTTTTTTATAAAGACGTTTGATAGGGAGGAAATATAATTTGCAACTTGTTAATAAAAATAATATTAGTTATTTTAAGAAGAGTTTGGTATATATTCAACTAATAGATGAGTCTTGCAATACAAAAGTGAGATTATTAATCTCAAAAAGATTTAAAAAATTAGTAAGCCCCCATGTTCTCTAATTCCATCAAATCCATCATAAGTCTCTCATAACAAATAAGCCCATTTAGTTTTAGAATCACAATTTTAAACTGAAATCAAATCATTCCTTATTAGCTCGATTCCATAATTCATGATTTGATTTCAACTTTTAAATTCTTAGAACTGTTTAAAATAAAGTAATTTTTAATTGGTGTGCAAAAAAATGTTCAAAATAGTCACAAATAAATTTAAATAGATAAATTTTACATGGTTCGGCAATTACCTACGTTCATGGGCAGCAAAACTTAATATATGAAGAAGAAATTACAAATTACTCGACTTTTACAAATTTTCTTTCTCTTTCTCTCAAATAAATTTGCACACACTAATTATCCGAACATACAATCATATTTATAGGAGAGAAACAGAGACCAAATATAATCTTATTTGTGCTAGCCGAGTTTAAAACTAATCAAACACGTGCAAATTCATATTTTTTAAAACTCTTCAAAAAATTAAATTTAGTAACCATGATAGACTAGAAGTCTATCCCAACTCAAATGGAATTTGAGCCAAAATCTCAAACAATCTCCACCTTAGCGATAATCCATATTCCAAACAAATCAATATATCAACACTACTACCAAATGCACTTAAAGTGCTCAAAATTTTGAATTGAACAAATCAACAGATAAAATCTGCATCCAAATGCGCTTTGTGGCACCAAATTCATTTAGGGTGACCAAAACTTCAAATCAAACATATTGACAGATTAATGTTGCTCAGATGTGTCCTGAAACGTCAAATTGTACCCAAATGTAACAAATTTCAAAAGATGAACAAAATAAGGACAAATGTATATCACGACCAAACCAAATGTGAACCGAGTTGAGGGGCTACTCAAATTATCAAATTTTGTCAAGTTCAAGCCGTATTGAAACTTGACCCAAATGGCATATCTTGTCAAGAAAATTGTCAGTATATTCTCCACCAACAAATGCAACTGGATAACCGACACAAAATTCATCTATTGATAAATTTCATCTGAGGGCAAACTCCACATGAAGATCAAACTTCTCATGATGAACAAAATAGATTCTTCTAGACGAACAAAACAGACTGTATCTGCTACAAAACCCTCAAATCTTTGACTTCTTTAGAAGATGCAAATAAATGATCCTTCAAATATAAATTAATAATATAAATAACTAATCCGAACCCAACAAGCAAGTTCCTCAACAGAATTGGCCATAAAAATTCTCAAATATAACCAATATTCAATGCTTGAATTAAGACTAAAACAACTGCTCATACGCTCCATTAATGCAAAATAAAATTTTAGAAGCTGAACTAATTAAATCAGATGTCACTATTGAATTTGGAAAGGCAAAAAACAGTAGAAACCACTTTAACCTGATAAAAAAAAACTGCAAAGATATACTAAATCTGTTAAACAAGATGAGCAAAATAGTGTTAAACTAATAAAGTTGCAAAAAATTTAGACTGAATTTGGGCAAATTGAATCAACAAAACTAACTTACGAAATCTTAATCAGAGAGGATTATGCATGATCACGGAGTGAAGCTACTTCCTGCTGAATCAAATCAAATGGGTTGTAATTATCCTCACTGAATCAAATCAGTGGCACTTATCTAATAATAGACTAAGGACCCATTAAACATACCACAAATATTGTAGGGACTTAATTGGAGTGTGCGGAAGTATTTGAACTCGATTTTTAATGTATAATATATTGTTGGAATTATCTCGACGAGACGAAACTTCTAGTATATTCAAAATTAATTTTTGATCATTTTGAATTCCAATCGAACAGAGAACAAAATACCAGCTTTAACAAAAACTTTAATACCACTTGTTGTGCAAAAAAAGGGGTATAAAATAATCACAAATAAATTCAAAAAAACAGATTTTACGTGGTTCGACAATTTACCTATGTCTAGGGGTGGCAAAATTTAATATATAGAAAAAGAATTACAAATTACTCGACTCTCACAATTCTCTATCTCTCTCTAATAAAATTTGTACACATTAATTATCTGAACGCACAATCATATTTATAAAAGAGAAACAAAGACCAAATATAACTCTATTTGTACTAGTCGAATTCAAAACTAATTAAACTTCCACAAATTCGTATTCTTTGAAACTCTTTAAAAAATAAAATTTAAAACCATGATAAATTAGAAGTTTATTTCAACTTAAATAAAATTTAAATAAAAATTTCCAACAATAAAATACTCAAAACCAATTCGAATAGAATGGTAAACACCCCTATACTTGTATATCCATGCAAGTTTTTTCTTGTTATTGTAGAGTAAGGCAACATGAGGGCCTGCTCTTATTTTCATTTTATTTTAGAATATCTAACTACTGAAATGTTACTATACATCGTGGTACTTTGGCACATTGAGGGTTCACCAGCAAATTATCATAAATATTTTTGAAATATTATGTAAGCGATATTACGCGATACTTTTTATTAATAAATAATCGCAACTCATACGATGTGGGTTACTTCTTGTCTTTTAACTACTTAACAAAAGCGAGTCACAATATTTTTACCGTAAAATTTATTGTTACGATATTGGATAATAACATTACCTAAAATTGCCACTGAATTGAGCACAGAATAATTTCTGGAGTTCAATATGTTAATTAGTATTGACTCAATTCTGTAAAAATGTCCACAACCACTATTCTATATAACCACATCATGCCCACATCATATCCACATCAATGTTGGTAAAATTTGAACCAAAAAAGAAAAAAGCTCATCTACTGAATTTTATGGAAATTAAAATTAATTAGATGACATATCTTTAAGGGGAAATTGATTGCTAATTTGCACGAAACAAATTCATCGCTGTCAGCTCCGACTATGAATTGTAGTCATCGATCGTCTTTTAGGAAAGGTATAGAATTTCGTGTTGGATAATTCGTCAAAAGATTTTTTGCTCAAAAAAAAAAAAAAAAAAACTTCTTGTTGGATAATTCGTCACGCTAACTTTGAGTTTTATTTTAATGTTTTAAATTATTTTTTAATATGTAAATTATTCTTGAAAAAAAAACAAAATTAATGAGATATTGACCCAGTTTGGATAAACATCGTTTATTGGCTTATTAGCTTATGAGGTAAAAATAAGCCACGTCATCCAAACGAACCAAATAAGTCATATTTTAAGCCAATAAACAAATAAGTTAATAAGCTAAATAAGTCAAAAATCACTCAAACGAACCAAGTTTATTTAAGTCAATAAATCAAAATAAGCCAAATAAGTTAAAAATCACCCAAATGAATCAAACTTAAACGAAGTGGCTTATTTGTGTCACCCAAACGAACTAGCTTATTTATGTTTTGACTTATTTGCATATAAGCAATAAGCAATCAACCCAAACAGGGCCATTGTTGTACTTTAACAAACCATTTAATTGTCTTAAAATGAATGTGATTAGTTCACATACTTGACAATATCTCGATTATTTTTATTTATTTTTTACGTGGATGATCAACACATTAAGATTTACAAGATAAATCATTTGAATTATCAAAATGCTATCCGGAGTGAGCCACACAGCCGCCAACATCACGGTGCCGTTGATTGTCCAACTATAGACGTAATTGGTTAAAAAAGTTATTAGATATTTTTAGATTATAATATAATATTATTTATATGGTACTCACAATAAATAAAAATATACAATACATACTAAGCATGTGACTTTTTATCTTTCACCAATACAATTAAAATAAACTAATATTATTTTAAAAAAATTATTTTTTGTTACATCATTACAGTCACCAAGTAAATAAATTGTCATATCATACAAAACGAATTCTCCAAACCTCTTACTCTTAGAAAGTCACAAGCATCTGTGTCTTATCTGGGAAACCTTCCAAGCATTGACTTTTCTGGAGAATAGTTTTCTCTAGAGTGTGTAAGAAGGTTATTTATTTTTTATTATTTATTTATTTATTATTATTATTAATTATTTTTTTATCAGGATAGGGTTACTATGTGCAAGTCAACTAATCATGAAAGGGTTAATTTCACCCAAACTAGTAGGGCTCAATTAAAACTGAAGAATAGATTTTTCTAGAGTTTGTAAGAAGCTATTTATTTATTTATTTATCTATTTCAAGATGGGATTACTTTATGTATACCTCAACTAATCATGGAGAGGCTAATTCCATCGTTGACAAGCGGGGTCTAATTAAAATTGAAGAATAGTTTTCTATGGAGTTTGTAAGAAAGTTATTTATTTATTTTATTTCAGGATGGAATTTATGTCTATTTTAATTAATTTTGGAGTGACTAATTCTATTATCCATTAACAAAATTCCATTAAAATCAAAGTAAAATTTCGTATAAATTAACCCATAGAATAAGTAGCATACAAAAAGTTTTAAATCTAAAATCTCAAAAAAAAAGAAAAACAAAACAAACCCCAAAATCTAAAGTTTTACCCATTAAATAACCCCTTAGAATTGTCTGAAAGAGGTTGGGTACTGTTTGTGATGAAAAGGGGGACATAAAGGAGATTTCCATCAGCATCTTAGTTAGTGTGGAGATTTATCCATCAGAGTCGTGCTTGTTCTAAATGGATACATACAGGTGCCTAATTCTTGGGATGTGCATGTTCGCTTTGGACCCATTTTACATAAATTTAAGAATTGAAGTAATTTGATCAATTATAGTAATAACAGGATCAAATCAAATTGTGTGATATTTGAAACCGTACCAAACTGAATTTATTATTGACGGTTTTAAACAACGGTTCTCCTAATATACAATGCTCATGTATAAAATGCTAAAATCTAAGTAAAAAATGCATTAAAAATCAACAAAAGTAAATAAATTTTAAGATTTAATATTAAAATCCAAACCCATTCAATACAAAACTGATTTAATATATACATACATA
>JAOTRH010128375.1:0-14407 GCA_034768845.1 Heliamphora exappendiculata | reverse complement strand
AGCACCTCATTTTCCTAGCATATTTAGCATATATTGCATGTGTTGTCTAGTATCTGCTGAGCTTTGGCTCACGGTGTGGGATAAAATATTTTCAGGTACCAGTCATGCAGGTTGATTTGGAGGTGCCAGAGAGGTAGAAGAGTTGTAGTCTTCCTTTTTATTCTTTCTGTTACATGTATGTTATAACATGTTTTTCTGGTGTTGAAATCGTGTAATGTATGCCGTTTAGAGATTTTATACAATGCATGTATGGTTTAATTTGAGAATGTATTCTCGGGTTGGGTGTTATGTTTGGTTGTTTGTGGGTATTTTACATGACCCAGAGTTTGGGGCAGGACAGATTGGTATCAGAGCTCTGGATTCGAATACCTAAGAGTCATGGGAAGAGAGTGTATCCCATGTGAGGGTGATTGAATGTGTTTAGATGCTTTAATAGCATGAACGTTTCAACATGTTAGATATGTGAATGATGTGTATATGAGACCCAGTACAATTTATAGTCAAGGAGACAGACAAATTTATGACATGATAGCAGATAAGTCAATAAATATGCGTGCATGAAATGCAAATGCCCAACCCAACATGCACCCAGATTATAACAAGAATTCCATTCCGGGAATCATCATAGTAGACTTGATGGGACTTTGATTACCAAACCTATCCTTGCCTCGTTGCGAATAGTAAATGTGTTGTCCAGCGTCATGCCACGGCTGTTTTACTCAATGGTAACGGCGTGTTGGCGGACCAACCAATTATCAGCCACCCTTATTCGGGCCAACAATTCCCACCTTAAGAACCAGGATGCTCATTTGGCATCAACCCAAAGTCTAAATCATGAAAATAAGAATGCCAGCGACGAACCCATGGTGCCCAACAATATTCATGATTAACCATTTCAAATACCGGGGACACGCCCAGGGTGCATATGGGGAATTCATCCCAAAATATTTTTGAAAATGGCAACCAGGGACGCCCTAGACTCAGAATCATGAAAGATAACTCAACATAACCCATCTCGATTATAAATCAACCAATCAAATTCTGAGTGACACCATTATGTTCCCGTACGTTAGGTTCCCATACATCAATGTTCCCGATCACTACAGCGTATAGCGGTAGTTCAGCTCAAAACGTGATACGGCTCAGAACGTAACATGGCTCAGGACATATGTAACGACCCGGTACAGACCTAGTTGTAACAACCCAGTTGATAACGACCCGTGTAAAGATCCAGCCCAAACCCTAATATTAGTGATAGATAGTCCACGAGACCATAAATACAAAAAAAGTTCAGAACCCTAACTCGAATCGAAAACCCTAAGTTCAGTCCAAAAACCCTAAAAAGGTCCAAAACTCACGTAACAAAACCTTAATACCCGGAGAGTCTCCTAATATTCAAAATGAAGTACATATCATGAAATAATAAATTAAAAATCAAAAAATTTCACAAATAGGGTAAAATAACCGTTTTGCCCCTAGTACAGCAAAAAGCCTTAAAAACTTAGATTTTGACATATGGATATCCTAAATCAAGGATTTAAGTACAATTAAGTAGTAAAAGATAAAATAACATCAAAAATGACTAAAATGTCCCTTGGTGGCTGACCACCTTGGGAAATGTGCCAAAAGTGACTTATTTTCTTCACAAAAGTAAATATTATTAAGGTTCATACACAACAAAATAAGTCCAAAAGCCCTATATTGCCAAAACAGCTTAATTTGACTTAAAAGACTACATCTATTTAATCTATTGCTATGAAAATTATGACAACATATGAAAATACTATATTTATCATAAACATATTAATATAGTAAAGTTTCAGTAGGAAAAGACACCAAAAAGATATATTTAATTAACTTTTAATGCATTTTTTTACACAATAAGGGCACAAAAATCAAGGAAACCCCCTAATTGATGGGAATTTTGTGCCCCAATCAGCCCCCTAGCTACATCTAGCCTCTCCATATCTGAATTCTAGTCATCACAACTTATATAAACTCAAATCAAAATCAAAATCTCATTAATGAAGTGAAGAAAATGAAGCTTCCTTGTGTACTTTTATCCCCCATGTGTTCCCTATTCTCCTCCTATTTAAACCAAGCCAAACACCTCTTCTCCCCTTCAAAATTTCGTGCATATAGAGAGAGAAATAGTGGGTTGAGTGTTCTTGAGGGTTTGAGAGAAGAAAGAAGAAGATGAAGGAAGGATCCAAAAAGTGGGGTATTTGGAGACCATGGTTTTAAAGTTAAGTCCTAATCCATCATCCACCATCTTTTGATCTCTCAAACGTGTAAGTAAAACCTCTAAACCTTATATCTAATATCCCTCAAAATATCCCCAAATACACCCCTTTAAGCCTCTTAAAAATCAAGAACCGAAATCGAACCGAAAAGGCATTGTAGTTGGAAACCTAGGGGCTGTTATGTTTGTAAATGTTATGAGATGTTGTTGTATATTGTTATCATTGATATTTATGACAGCTAAGTGTGCTGGAGCCTTTATACTGAAGTTAGAATCACAAGCATGAAAAGAAATGGAACAAAAACATGGCATGTCACAAGTAGAAGACCTAAACCCTAACAGGCTTGATTTTCTAGAACTTTGATGTTTCTTACCTGAGTTTTGAAACACCATAACTCTCTGTAGAAAATTGATCTAAGCATGATTTTTATGTTCAGAGTTATAGTTTTGTTTTATCTTTCATCCAAAATTGGTTTCAACACATTTGAACAATCAGAACGCGAGATATTACAATGTTACCAAAGTGTCTCAAATTCTGACCTGTCAACATTACTGACTTGGAAACCCTATTTTAAAATGAGATCCGAACTTTGGTCAAAATATGAAAGTTAGATCCAACATGTATATCCATCTACCCACCAAAAATCAGATCAAAATATTTAGTTTTGATAGGTCAAAACCCCTTTTAATATCTCTGTTAAAATTCAGCCCCCAAGAAACATTCTCTCACATATTTTTATATGATCCAAAACCCCTATTTTTAGTGATATATTACAAAATTAGGCTACATGAACTTTGTAGATAACATATTGAAGTATTTTATGCCCAAAAATCAGACCTTAAAGCCTCGGGATGAAATCCCAAAACCGTTTTAAATACTCTGTCCAAACCCAGCTCTGCTGAGTTTTGGCAACGAACAGAACCCACTTTTTAAAATGGCCAAAGAGTATAACTTGTTCCAAACAACTACCCTTAACTCAAAACATGAAACTTGTAAGGAACTTGTTAAACTAGAACATGCTAAAAAATGGACTCATTTTGACTCCATTTGATGGTCCAAAAATGAGAACAACATAAGCTAGTTTTTGGTAAAAATCTGGAGTAAATGCTGAACCATTTTTGCTTAGAATGAAATGTTCACCCAATTGCCTTTGGATTTGACCTTGGTGATAAACATGAGATTTGTAGGATGTGTTTTTATCTAAATGGTGTATAAAAATCATAGCTTGATTCCAGGTCTAGATACCCCAAAACTTTGTTGCCCCTATTTGTTGAATACTTGGCTTTGTCCCTAAAAGTTGTTAAGTGTGATTCGAACACCCTTTGCCATGAGACCTGAGTTTCTGTATGATGATTGAATTGAATTAGTTGATTTTTGTTTTAAGTAAATATATGATGATTTAGGACTCATGCTATCATATCTTGAGAATTGTAGCTTGTGCTTCACATACTTGTACTTTATGCTTTGCGCGTTATAACATGAATCTTGCCATGTTAGTTGATGCCATACTGTAGACGGTTATATTTGAGATCCATATCATACATTATTGACATTATCATTTGCACCCTAGCATATTGGAGTCCCTCTGTGTAAACTGTTGTTGGGATGGGTGGTTTTCTTTTTTGTCCTAAATCTAGGGTGTCCCTGGTTGCCATTTTGTAAATATTTTGGGATATATTCCCCTCGTACATCCTGGGTTCCTCCCCGGTGTTTGAAATGGTTTATGAATACTGTTAAGCACCATGTGTTCGTTGCTAGCATTCTAGTTTCGATAGCCTGGATTTTGGGTAAGTCGAAGAGAGCATGGCTGTCCTAAATCCCTCCTCCTAGTACTCTGTCTAATGTGAACATTTTTTGAATTCTCATAGACTTTGAGTTGACACTGGCGCATCACGCATCTTAAGGTGGGTTGTGTGCGCACATAATTATCAATCTCGGATAAGGATGGCTGGATAATTGGGCGGCTGGCCCCCACGCCGTTGCAATTGAGTAAAACAGCTATGGCATTAAGCATGGCGATGCGTTTACCTTTGACAACGAGGCGCGATGATGGCTTTGGTGATCAAGTCCCATTAAGTCTAGTCTAGTGATTCCCGGCATGGAATTCCTGTTTCTTATCTGGGTGCACTTTGGGTTAGGCATCTGCATTTCATACACACATATTTATTGGCTTACCTATTACCATGTTATAATATTGTCTGTCTCCTTGACTATAAACTGTACTGGGTGTTATATGATATGTGTTGCGGTAAATTTTGTGCTACGAGATTAGTTAGAAGGTTGGAGTGTTTTGCTTCTGGGCCTTGTCTCATGGCATTCGTGCCACAGGCAAGGAGGAGTTCTTGGAGGAAGTCAACCCCGAGAGAGAAGAAGAGTTGAAAGAACAGGGTGAGTCCCAAGAGCACACGAATCCAGCTGATGTAGTCTGAGGAGTTGAAGCTTCTACTTTCGTTTTTATGTTCAGATTTCTCGTGTTTTGTGTAACTTTTGAAAATTCTTGTTGGAACTATAATACTTATGTACTTTTGAAAGGTTTAGAATTCATTTATGATGTAATAGCTAACGTATGTAAATATAAATGAATGGCTAGAATATCCCTTCATTTATATTTATATATGTCTCGACGTGCCCGGAGGACGGGGTGTCATAACATACATCACCCAAAGTTAGCATATCCAATACAATAATCCGAATGACACCATTATGTTTTCGTATGTTAGGGTCCCATACAATAACGTTCTCGATCACTATGGTGTATAGAGGCAGTTCAGCTCAAGACGTGATACGACTCAGAACATAACACTACTCAAGACATACATGGCCCAAAGTTTATGATACAACTTGCAATTCATAAAGTACAGCTACGTGAAGCTCAAGCTACAATTCTCAAGATATGATTCAATATAATGGCATGAATTCAAAAGTATCATACATTCACTTAGAAACACTAATCAACTAATTCAAACTAATAATCATATAGAACTCAGGTCTCACAACAAGGTACACACACATACACTTAGCAACCTTTAAAGCCAAAAATCAAGTATTAAATTAAAAAATTTAACAAGGTTTTGGGGTATTTAGACTTGGTGAGAGACCCTAAACCTTTTCTTTTAGGTTGTTCATACATCTAATGTGCGTTTTTCAGTATATGAATAGCATCGTTGCATGGGTTATATTTTAAAGTTGTAGAGCAGCATGTATAAATGCGATAAACGCTTTTTAGGGTTTTGTAGAGGCTTGTTTGGACCTTAAAAACCTATTTTTTGCCCAAAAAGCATCAAAAAACACACTGCCTAGCAGTTCGGTCGACTGAAGGGTGTGGCTCAGTCGACTGAATTCAGGGGTCCGATCGACTGAATAGTACCTTTTTGGCATTTCTATAAATATCCCAGGCGCTGAGATATTTTCATATTCTCTTTCTTCTCAGCTAAGAAACCCCTTTTCTCTGCCTTCTCTCTAGCTTTGAGGGCCCGGGGCTTGGTTTTGTGTTAGTTCTTTTGCAGATCCTTGCTATCGGGGTCGAGAGTTTCGCATCCATCTAGTCGGATTCTCATTCTGATGCTGTTCAATTTTGAGACGTCGAGTTCTTGACTCTCCGAGGTAGGATTCTAGACCCTATTGCTGTATAAGGGTGATATATGTAATTATATATGTTTTTACGAGATATAAAATACATCAAATGTGATTTTTATGTGTAAACCTTGATTTTTGTATAAAAGTGGGTTTTACGCCTTTTCTTGGTTGTATACATGTTTTGGGTACGTGATATCCATAGTTTTCAAAAGAAGGTTTGAAAATGAGGTGTTTTGAGAAAATGATGAAAAATGTTTTTTTTTAGGTTTGGAGCTAACCTGCGGGGTTGAGTCTCACCTTTTAAACGGGGTTGAGTCTCACCTTTTAAACGTTTTGTTGGAAATGGTTTTGATCTCCATTTTGATGAATTGGATCTCTTTTATACATGTGTTGTATAAACTATTTTGTGGGTTTTCGTAGTTGAGCTACGGTTAGATTTTAAATGTTTTCCATAGATGTACCGTGACAGTGGGTTTGGTTGAGTTGGACTTCCATTGCTCCTCGGTATAAGTCCAGAAACGTGTGCAGCGTAGGTGCTTTGTGCCTTCGGGTTAGTCCCCGTAAATTGAGTGTGTGTGGGTGCTTTGTACCCTCGGGCTTAGGTCCCGTAAATTAATCAGTAGGTGCTCTGTACTTTCGGGCTAGTTCCCTTAAATTGAGTGGTTCAGTTGCCTCTGTTAATGGCGTCATTATCGTAACTCTGTATATAACTTATCATTACTAAGCCTGTGGGTCTAGGGTAATGGATGAGATTCTATAGTTGTTACCTTTGTCGATGTGGTAGAATCGGTACATAGGATTACATTTGGTATTTCTCTTCGACTCTGTGGCCTGAGTGGAGCTTTTTATTTATTTATAGCTTTCTCCTTAACCGTGGCATGATATCTGTTAGGATGATATGCATAGTTTGAAGGATGAAAAATGTGGAGTTTTATGAGATAAAACCTTTTTGAGACTCGTGGCAATCTGATGGAAAAACTTGTGGTTTTTTAGAGAAAACCTCTTTTGGCTCCTGTGGTTGAGCCCGTGTGTGTGTAATTGCATAGCCTGCTTTACAGTTTTATTGTCTATATTATATTGGGCTTTGGCTCACGGTGTGGGATTTTTGCTTTAAACCTTTTCAAGTAAACATGAGGAGTTGACCTAGATACATGTGGTAGCGGAAGACTAGTTGTAGTTTCCTATTTTGGACATGTACTTATACAAGTGATGCCTGTTTCGGATGGCTGGTTTTGTACGCCTTGAGACGATATATTTATTCATGTATGAGAATGAATGTTTACAGTTTATGAGAGTTGAACTGTGGAGATTTTTATCCAAATGATGTATATTTTTGAGTTCATGATTTTTCAACTGCAAATCTTATTTTCTCAAACGGTAATTTTGGTGGGATTTCGCGTGACCCTGGTGTTTGGGGCGTGATAACTTGGTATCAGAGCTCTGGTTGCGAATATCTATGAGCCATGGGAAAGAGGGTACATCACCTTGTGAGGATGTATGTGTGCTTGATTACATGTGTTCAAGAGTTTTCTTACATAAGCATGATAGCCTGTTTAGCATGATGGTTGTGTATACGTGGGTATGGAGGTTGGACCTTATGATTGATTACTCTTGCCTTCGGGCGTTTGGTTTAACAAACTTGGGAGCTAAGTTAGAGACGCGTTTCGCGGAAGTGGTTTCTAGCTCAGAATCTAAGTAGGTTATCAAGATGGACGAGTTCTTCTTGTTGGTTCTCCTCGGTATGTGAGATGTGATGACATGATCTTAAGTGGTTATGTGTTGGCATGCTTATACATGATATGTCTTTTATGCTGGCAATAACATGTTGTATGGATTCTTACCTTGTTATATTGCTTTCATATAGAATTATATCCACACGGGTAGGACGAGGCCGTGGTTCTGGCCGAAGGGACGTTCTAGTCCTAGTTATTGGGGATGCTAATGCACACCAAGGACCTGTCGATAGAGATCTGATGCGTGAGATGGTAGGCTCCATCTGGTAGTTGGCTGAGGCCTCTAGGGGAGAGAGAGAGAGAGCATACCTGAGCCGAGGGCGACGGTCCCAATGCGTGAGTTTCGCCATCAGGACCATCCTACCTTGTTTGGGGATCCCAACCCCACGGTGGTCACTGAGTGGCTAGAGCTGGTTGCTAGGATCCTTGATATGCTTCATATTAAGGATGATGATTTGCAGGTTTCATTTGCTGCCTTCCAGTTGAGGCGGAGTGCTCACATGTGGAGAAATATTTTTCAGCGTCTTTGAGGGATCGCTATAGAGAGGACTTCATGTTCTTGACTCAGGAACGATATCAGTGGTTGAGTATGAGGTTGAGTTCACTAGTCTGTCTCGATTTGCGGAGGAGATTGTACCTACTGATGAGTTCCATGCTAAGAGGTTTGAGGGGGATTTAAGGCCTGTTATCCGAGACATAGTGGTAGCATTTCAGACATAGGTCTTTACAAAGTTGGTACAGATGGCTATGGAAGTGGAAGATACTCTGAATGAGACACGCAGAGACAGGGACAATAGGAGTCAGCAGGATTGGGGACATGCTCAGTCCCAAGGACGTAGGGAGAACAAGTGTCGACGGATGTCTGATCCAAGTTCTCATCCAGTGGGGTCGTATCCGCCACAGTCTTCTACACCCAGGACTCCTGTAGCTTCAACAGGAAGGTTGGAGCAGAGGGAGCTTCTTTGTTACAAATGCCAACGGCCAGGGCATCATGTAGTACAATGCCAGAGTCCAGCGCCTATTCAGGCACAGTCGCAGTCGCAGGCACAGGGGAGGGGGCTAGTGATATGCTTTGAGTACGGCCAGTCTGAGCACATCCGAAGGGATTGCCCCAAAGGACGGAGTATGCAGAGTATAGCTTGAGAACCTGTTACTCCATCTGCTCAGGGACGCTAGCCATCTAGATTCGTATAAGGGGGCGCATCAGTACAGTCAGGCAGACAGTCTGTAGTACAGGGCCACAGTGGACAGGCCAGAGCTTATGTTCTTGCAGACCCCAGTTCATCCAGAGCACTGGTCGTACCCGATGTTGCTGCTACCACCTCCATGATCAGAGGTACTTTTCTAGTCTATAGATCATGGGCCAGTGTTCTTATCGACACCAGAGCATTGCATTCGTTTACATCATCTGCTTTCGCATCTACTTTGGGGTTCGAAATGGACTGGTTGGGTAGTACTTTGAGCGTGGAGACCCCAGTCAGTGGGAGTGTGACCTTGAGTCTTGTCTATAGATCCTGCATTTTGGAGGTCGTCGGTCGTTGTTCAGAGTTTGACTTAGTTATTCTAGACATGACCGCATTTGATGTCATCCTAGGGATGGATTGGCTAACCACCTATCGTGCCTTCATCAATTGTGATCGACGGAGAGTAACAATTTGCACACCGATAGGAGATTTCTTTTATTTTGTGGGTGACCGGGATGAGGGTTTGATGTCTTTGCCCGGTGCTATGCGGAACCAGGGCAACCTGGGTTTCCTCTTTTCTGCCCTTATGTTGGATGAGATAGTTGGGGTTCGAGGAGAGTTACCCCTGGTGGTTAGCGACTACCCACATGTTTTCCCTAGCGATCTATTTGAGTTGCCACTGAGCCATGAGGTAAAGTTCTCTATTAATCTAGTCCCCGGAGCTACTCCCATATCTATACCGTCTTATCGTTTTGCACCCGCTGAGTTGCGTGAACTCAAGGTCCAGCTTCAGGAGTTGCTAGACAGGGGGTTTATACGCCTGAGTACTTCGTCGTGGGGAGCTCCTGCTCTTTTTGTAAAGAAGAAGGATGGATCTTTGCGTTTGTGTAATGACTACTGAAAGCTGAATCAGGTGACAATGAAGAACAAGTATCCGATGCCGAGGATAGATGATTTGTTTGATCAGCTGAAGGGTTCGAGCTGCTTCTCAAAGATTGACTTGAGGTTAGGATATCACCAGTTGAGGATTAGGGACAAGAACATGGCGAAGACCGCCTTCCGAACTTGCTATGGTCATTATGAGTTTTTGGTTATGCTGTTCGGTCTGACGAACGCTCCTGCTACGTTCATGAGTTTGATGAACTAGATATTCCATCTTTATCTGGACAGTTTTGTAGTGGTGTTTGTGGATGATGTTTTGATATATTCACCCACTAGGGAGGCACACAAGCTTCACCTGCGGATCGTGCTACAGACTTTGAGAGAGCATCGTTCGTATGCAAAGTTTGAAAAGTGCGAGTTTTGGATGTTTGAGGTGAGGTTTCTTAGACACGTAGTGTCGACAGACGGAGTAGCTGTGGATTTTTCGAAGACTGATGTTGTGACCGGTTGGGAACGACCGAAGAGTGTCTTTGAGATACGCAGTTTTCTAGGGTTGGTAGGCTACTATCAGAGGTTCATGAAGGATTTTACAAAACTTACTGCACTGATGATCCGTCTAACACAGAAGGGAGTTGTATTTGTTTGGAGTGAGTCCTGTGAGTCAGCCTTCCAGGAGCTGAAAATGAGGTTGATTAGCGCGCCAGTGTTGATCATTCCTGAGCGAGGCTTGGGGTATACAGTGTACTGTGATGCATCACATGATGGTCTTGGATGTGTTTTGATGCAGCGGGTTAAGGTTGTAGCCTATGGTTCTTGACAGTTGAAGATGCATGAGAAGAACTACCTGACACATGATCTAGAGTTGGCAGCCGTGGTCTTTGCCTTGAAGACATGGCGTCATTATCTTTATGGTGAGCATTTCCAGATTTTCTCTGATCACAAGAGTTTGAAATACATGTTTTCGCAAAAGAACCTGAACTTGCACCAACGACGATGGATGGAGCTGTTGGAGGATTATGACTTTGATTTGCAGCATCATCCAGGGAAGACCAATGTTATGGCAGATGCGCTCAGTAGGAGATCTCACGGGTCGTTAGCTTCTGTGGCTATACGTGAGTGGGACATGCTTGGAGATGTTGGAGAGTTTGATTTGTGTCTCGGGGAGAAAGTGACGAGTGCCACCTTGTTCTCAGTAGTTACTTGACCAGCGTTGATAGCACGTGTGCTAGAGGTCCAATAGATGGACCAGGAGGCTCAGATGATACGAGATCGTGTTGATAGTGGAGAGGATACAACGGGCTGGATTGTGGGTTCAGATTAGAGTTTGAGGTTGGCTGGGAGGTTATTTGTGCCAGAGTTATGCCGAGTTGATCTACTATATGAGTGCCATCATTCTCGCCTTGCAGTGTATCATGGAGGCACGAAGATGTATCATGACCTACGTTGTCAGTTCTGTTAGCCAGGAATGAAGAGAGACATGATCTAGTTTGTTTCTCGGTGCCTTACCTGTCAGAAGGTGAAGGCAAAACACCAGAGACTGGCAAGATTACTACAGTCGTTGCCTATATCAGAGTGGAAGTGGGAGCATGTCACGATGGACTTTGTGTCAAGACTTCCTCGATCACTTAGGGGACACGATGTCATGTGGGTTGTGGTTGATAGGTTGACGAAATCTGCACACTTCCTTTCCATCCGAGTGAAGGATTCAATGGAATGATTGAGTAGCTTGTATGTCAGAGAGATAGTCCAGTTGCATAGAGTGCCAGTGCCCATTATTTTTTACTGAGACCTACGCTTCACATCTCTCTTTTGGCGGAGTCTTTAGGAGGCTTTGGGGATGAACTTGATGTTCAGTACTGCTTTCATCCCCAGACGGATGATCAGTCTAAGAGGACAATACAGATTCTGAAGGATACGCTGAGGACTTGTGTCCTTAACTTCAGAGGTTCTTGGGAGGACCATCTACCGCTGGCAGAGTTTGCATATAACAACAGCTATCAGTCTAGTATTGGGATGGCACCGTATGAGGTTTTGTTTGGTAGACCATGTAGATCGCCCGTGTGTTGGGAAGATGTGGGGGAGACCACAGTTTTGGGACCAGATATGGTATGGGAGACGACAGAGAAAGTTTCCATGATTCGCCATTGCCTTATGACAGCGCAGAGCCATCAGAAGAGTTATGCAGGTCAGATGAGGCGACCTTTGGAGTTTGCAGTAGGGGATCATGTGTTTCTGAAGGTCTCACCACGTAGAGGTTTGATGAGGTTTGATGAGGTTTGATTGTAGCGGGAAGCTATCACCGCACTTCATTGGACCATTTGAGATCCTCGACAAGATTGGTGCAGTTGCTTATCTTCTGGCTTTGCCACCTCAGTTAGCATTTGTGCATAACGTGTTCCACGTTTCCATACTTCGGAGGTACGAGCCAGATCATTCACATGTGTTAGATTGGGCTGAGCTGCAGGTTGATGAGCATACCGCTTATGAGGAGAGTCCAGTGAGGATTCTTGATACAAAGGAGCAGGTGTTGCAGGGGAGAACGATTGCTTATGTCAAGGTTCTATGGCTTCATCACGGGGTTAAAGAAGCGACATGGGAGCTTGAGTCTGGGATGCGTGCTAGATACTTAGACATATTTACCTCGTGACCTTGTTGTGAATTTCAGGGGCAAAATTCCTTAAGGGGGGGAGAGTTGTGAGACCCTGAACCTTTTCTTTTAGGTTATTTATATATCTGATGTGAGCTTTTCAGTATATGAATAGCATCGTTGCATGGGTTATGCTTTAAAGTTGTAGAACAGCATGTATAAATGTGTTATACGCTTTTTGGGGTTTGGTAGAGGCTTGTTTGGACCTTAAAAACCTATTTTTTTCCTAAAAAGTGTTGGAAAACACACTGCCAAACAATTCGATCAACTGAAGGGTGTGGTTCAGTAGACTGAAAAGAAAATTTTGGGTTCAGTCGACTGAACTCAGGGATTCGGTCGACTGAACTCAGGGATTCGGTCGACTGAACAGTATCTTTTTAGCGTATCAATAAATATCCCAGGGGCTGAGATATTTTCATATTCTCTTTCTTCTCAGCTAAGAAACCCATTTTCTCTTCCTTCTTTCTAGCTTTGAGGGCCCAGGGTTTCGTTTTGTGTTAGTTCTTTTGCGGATCCTTGCTATCGGGGTCGAGGGCTTCGCATCCATCCAGTCATATTCTCATTCTGACGCCATTCAATTTTGAGATGTTGAGTTCTTGACTCTCCGAGGTAGGATTCTAGACCCTACTGCTGTATAAGAGTGATATATGTAATTATATGTATTTTCACCGGATAAAAAATATATCAAATGTGATTTTCATGTGTAAACCTTGATTTTGGGGTAAAAGTGGATTTTTATGCCTTTTCTTGGTTGTATACATGTTTCGGATACGTGGTATTCATAGTTTTCGAAATGAGGTTTGAAAACAAGGTGTTTTGAGAAAATGGTAAAAAATGTCTTTTTTGAGGTTTGGAGCTAACCTGCGAGGTTGAGTCTCACCTTTTAAACGTTTTGTTGGAAATGATTTTGATCTCCATTTTGATGGATTGGGCCTCTTTTATACATGTGTTGTATAAACTATTTTGTGGGTTTTTCGTAGTTGAGCTACGATTGGGTTTTAAATGTTTTTCATAGATGTACCGTGACAGTGGGTTTGGTTGAGTTGGGCTTCCATTGCTCCTCGGGGTAAGTCCAAAAATGTGTGCAGCGTAGATGCTCTGTACCTTCGGGTTAGTCTCCGTAAATTAAGTGTGTGTGGATTCTTTGTACCCTCGGGCTCAGGTCCCATAAATTAAGCAGTAGGTGCTCTGTACCTTTGGGCTAGTTCCCGTAAATTGAGTGGTTCGGTTGCCTCCGTTAATGGCGTCGTTGTCGTAACTTCGTATAGAACTTGTCATTACTAAGCCTATGGGTCTAGGGTAATGGACAAGAGTCTATAGTTGTTACCTTTGTCGGTATGGAAGAGTCGGTACATCGGATTACATTTGATCTTTCTCTTCGACTGTGTGGCCTGAGTGGAGCTTTTTGTTTATTTGCAGCTTTTCCTCAATTGTGGCATGATATCTGTTAGGATGATATGCATAGTTTGAAGGATGAAAAATGTGGAGTTTTATAAGATAAAACCTTTTTGAGACTCATGGCAGTCTGATGGAAAAACTTGTGATTTTTTAGAGAAAAACCCTTTTGGCTCCTGTGGTTGAGCCCGTGTGTGTGTAATTGCATAGTCTGCTTTACAATTTTATTGTCAATATTCTATTGGGCTTCGGCTCACAGTGTGAGACTTTTGCTGTAAACCTTTTCAAGTGAACTTGAGGAGTTGACCTAGATTCCTGTGGTGGCGGAAGACTAGTTATAGTTTCCTGTTTTGGACATGTACTTATACATGTGACGCGTATTTCAGAAGGCTGGCTTTTTATTCCTTGAGGCGATATACTTATTCATGTATGAGAATGCATGTTTACAGTTTATGAGAGTTGAACTGTGAAAATTTTTATCCAAATGATGTATATTTTTGAGTTGATGATTTTTCAACTGCAACTCTTATTTTCTCAAACGATAATTTTGGTGGGATTTCGCGTGACCCTGATGTTTGGGGCGTGACACTTGGGATCAAGTTATGATTTTTAAACACCTTTTAGATAAAAATTGTGAGACCCTGACCCGTTTTCTTTTTCGGCATTTTTCGACGCGCATATCGTGTTTATGTGATAGCATGTTTTTACGTGTTTTGATGCATGATCGGGTTTAGATATGCATGCGGG
>JAOTRH010128344.1:0-14409 GCA_034768845.1 Heliamphora exappendiculata | reverse complement strand
CCCCCCCCCCCCCCCCCCCCCCCCCCCCCGCGACGTCTCAACAAGAGGGGTCCAACGTCTTATGCGTGACATGTTTGACCAATAACATTGTTAAAAAAAATGAGAGCATTTTGTATCAAAAATTTACAAAATTGCCCTCCATCAAATTTGAATAATTCTTTGGATTTGCATTTTATTTTTATTGAACTTTTTACAATCAAAGAGTAATAAAATTGCCCTTCATATAATTTTAAACTTCTAACACATAAAATAGGACTTTCAAAAATAGAAAGTAAGAATCATAAAATGGGATGGAGAGTGTGATTTTTCTTGTTTTGATAACCACATAAACAAAGTAAACAAGGCACGAAGTAGGCACAAAACAAAAACCAAGAATATAAGATAAGCACATAAACAAAGAATATTAAAAGAGGCACGACATAGGCATAAAACAAGAACCAAGAGCCAATGGACAAAAGCATAAGAATAGAAACCTAGAAACCAATGAGACAATTTATATTATACCCAGAATCAATACAAGAAACAAAGGAATTAACACCCATTTGAGTCCCAGAAAAATAGCAGATTCAATCTCTATCATTGACAAGATCCTATACCATCCCAGTTCAAACTCCACCACCCTTGTCCTTCTCAAGACCCAATTCACTCCAAATTTGGCACTAGGCTGAACCAACAGCGTTGAGTAGAGCCAAGCCAATTCAAGCTCAGGTTGTCTGAAATTTAAGCATTGGATTTTAACCGACGCAAAAATGATAATGGAACAACTTCAAGCTTGGTGCACGCTCAACCTAAAAGCCAAAAAACTCTTCACCCATAATCGTGGTGGTTCCAAACAGCATGATATTCAGCCTGGTTCAACTCATTTGCAGCTATATTATTCGCACATTAACCACAGGAGACTTGCACTCAGCAAATCAACCAAATGAATAACTGTGCCAAAAATCCAGTCCCCCAAGCTCTCAATCACAGGACAGACAAGAACAACCACCTCAGCATGTATATCTTCAGTCAAATAGGTGTGCGTATCATCAAAAGATCTATTATGGGCTTTCTACAAACAACAGGTGGCACAAAGTGGAGCCGCAACCTAACATAATAACTAGCACAAACATTTACTACCTAACAACTAAAACTATCATTAGTTTTTTCCATTAAACCTCAATACCAACTGATTTGATGATAATATAGTCATTCACTGTGTACTTACCAAAATAAAATACATCCCTTCACTATACGACAATTCAAAACATGCATCACTTCACAAGTTCATTTACTTAGATAGGAACTTGTATTACTTTGACTGTGCTGAACTGAATATAGAAAATTATTTTAACCTCTATTTTGTAATTAGTGAAGAATGAATTTGGGTTTGCCTGTGGTAAAGTTGGAAAAATACCAATTGTTCGCTAAAAATTGAAAGGTTTAGTGTGTGTCAACTTTCAAAATAGCAGCTCTTTTTCTGTTAAGAAATTGAACCACTTTCACCTCCTCTTTTGCATCCAGAACTTCCAAGATCTTTAATTGGCGGCTGAGATTTCTCCAACTTCACCAATGAAGTTGGAACCTCAAATTCAGTAGATCCAAATTCATAGGAAACACTCTATATAATCGTGTACATGCAATTTATAAACAATACCTCAGAATAAAGCCCTTCATCACAACCAAACCCCCTTCCATCCTACTCATCAAGTAGCCACTGATGGTTCTTACAAAATCAAACCAATATTTTATTTCCGCTTAACTCCTTTCTAACCAATATGATCTCATCACTTCTCAATTTCAAATCATACACCTATCACCATATCCCTTTCTTCTTCTCGTGACTTGTTATGTTATATGGACTCTTCTCAATATACAAAGTACGATGGACACTCGACACTTGGATAAGGGTATAGAATATGTGTCCGAAATTATTAACTAGATATTCACCCCATGAAATATCTTTAGTAAGTCGAGCTTATTATAAAATTATATATAAACTCTTATATTATGCATAAAATGTTATATTTATTGATATAATAATAAAATAAATTTAACACATAGACACATACTCACATCCCACAATCGTATCCGAGCCCATGCAACACAGGTTACTTTTACCAACACAAGGTCCATTTTCATTGTTGGATCACCAATAGAAACCTAATTGAGTTTTGAGCCCGGTGGCAAAATCTTCTACAATCACATAATGTCTATACATGACAAAGCATCATTGTAGTTCATAGCACGATCATATACATGCTTTTCATGTCGTAATACAAAAATCTGCCAAAACATGGTGATGCCAAACCAAAGAAAGAGGAGGGAATATCAGGAACACACAAGGAACCGCACGCCTAAATTTTCCTTTTTGTCCTTATGCTTTATCTCTTGTTGGATTTCTTTTCACGATCTCTTTCTTTCTTTTTCATGTTATTTTTGTTTCTCTTCCCTTTGAATGGCCTTAGAATTTTAGGGCTTAATTTTTATTGTTGTTTTTTGTAGATTTGTGCATCTATTTTGTCAGTTGTCATAGCTCCAAAGACTATGTTCTATAAATTTATTGCATCTAGGCCGTCCTTTGACTTGTCTAGGTCTATTTCTCAGGAAGATCATTTGATAAGATTGATGTAGAAACAGAAAAATAAAAATAACTGAGAGAGAATTATGACGGTGAATGAAAGAACACCCAAAATTAGGATTTGCTCCCTTACCACTATTATTTATATAATAAGATTAAAGTATCAAAAGTACAATAATACCCCAAACTTAACACTCCTCCTCAAGTTGATATATAAATATTTCTCATACCCAACTTACATGCAATGGGGTGAAACATTTTACTACTAAGCCATTTAGTAAAAATATCTACTAATTGATCTTCAGATTTCATAAACGGTATACAAATTGAGCCCTTGCGCAGTTGCTCCTTAATGAAGTGTCTGTCAATCTCTATATGTTTCGTTCTGTCATGTTGTACCGAGTTATGAAAAATATTAATGGCAGTCTTGTCGTCACAATACAACTTCATAGGTTTGTCGCACTCAATCCCCAAGTCCTTTAATAGTACTTGGAGCCCTACAAGTTCGCAAATACCATATGCCATAGCCCTATATTCAGCCTCCTACAAATGTGCAATACCCTAATATACACCGTCTATCATCAATTAAATCAGCCCAATTTGCATTTGTGAAAACTTCTAATTTCATGTGGTCATAATGAGAGAACAAGAGCCCTTTTCCAAGAACAGACTTGCGCATGAACTGATTGTCAACCCTCACAGCATATGCAATATTAGGTCTGGTGTGAGATAGGTATATTAGTCTTCCTTCAAGCCTCTGAAATTGATCATTGTCGACAGGTTCTCCATCACCACTACTGAGGCGATGATTAGCCCCAATAAGCGAATCTACAGACCAACAACCCAACATGCCAGTTTCGTCTTGAAGATCGAGAATATGCTTTTTTGGAGAAATAAAGATATCATTATCTGATCTAGCCACTTCAATTTCAAAACATCGTAATGCCCCCAGATCTTTTATCTCAAACTCTTTTGTAAGGCTTGCCTTGAGACGGAATGCCTCTTCTGTATCATTACCTGACACAACTATGTCATCAACAAATACAATAAGAATTGTGATCTTATTATTACCTTACTTGATAAACATAGTATGATCTGCATAACTCTATCGGTACCCAAACAATAGCATAGCCTTGAAGAAACTATCAAACCTGACTCTAAGGGATTGTTTTAGTCCATATAGAGCTTTCTTCAATTTGCGTACATTTCCTTCAGTTTCACGAGATGAAAAACCTAGTGATACATCCATATATACCTCTTCCTCTTAGTCTCCATGGAGAAATACATTTTTCACATCCAATTACTAGAGAGGCAAACCCATATTAGTAGAGCACAGAATAAGAGAACCCGAACTAAGTTTATTTTGGCTACTAGAGCAAAAATCTCATAATAGTCAATACCATAAGTCTGAGTAAAGCCTTAGCAACTAGCCTTACCTTGAATCTCCTAATTGATCTATTTGCCTTGTGTTTTACTGTGAATGCCCATTTGTACCCAACTACCTTCTTCTCTTTTAGAAGAGAGGCCAACTCCCGAGTACCATTCTTTTTCGGAGCTACCATCTCCTCAACCATAGCCTTTTTCACTTAGGATCCGCAATAACTTCCTTTTAACCCTGTGAGATTGATATAAAAAACAAAGACGAGACAAAAGCACGATATGGGGTTGATAAAGAGTCAAATGAGACAAAATGAGAAATTGAATGTTGCGTGTATGTCCTAACGCTTTTTCAAATAGCGATAGGTAAATCACAAGTATCAAGATTAACAACAAAAGACTCATTACCAGGTGATCAGTGGAAGAGACTGAACCTGAGACAGAGGTAGCAACTAGCAAGGGGGTAGTGGAGCACAAGCAGTTTGATCTTTTGTACGTCGAGAATAAGTATGCAAATCAGTTCAATTTAATTATCTAGCAGCATCCTACTATGTTTCCTCCTTACCGGATTCTTCTTTCTCCCCCTCACTATGAATAAGATCTTACTGGGTACGATTCAGAAAAACTAAACCTTGAGACTCCTGATTATGCTGAATTTGTATATCTAACGGTAACTTCTCTTCTAGTCTATGGGTGTCGCCCTGAAGAGATGTCACAGGAGAACGAAAAAAGGACTCTGACTCCCAAAAGATAACATCTATACTTACAAATATTTCGCGAGTAGCATAAGCATAACATTAATAACCTTTTTGGGTAACAAAGTAGCCAATGAAAATATGTTTGGCAGCTTTAGAATTCAATTTGCCACTCGGGTGTTTAGATGCATGAACAAAGAATGTGCAACTAAAAAACTGGGGCAAAAGATAGGAGACAAATGGAGACCCGAGAAGAAATTCCAAAAGAATTATGAACTGAAGAACACTAGAAAGCAAATGATTGATAAAATAAGCGTGGGTAACCATATTAGAACGGTAGCGTACCACCAACCCCACTCCTCTAATGTGCCAAAGGTACAACCTCCAATATACTTTAAGGCACCTCTAATGTGCCAAAGGTACAACCTCCAATATACCTTAAGGTACAAGCACTAATGTGCCAAAGGTACAAGCTCCAATACACGTTAATCTGAGGTTGGGAGTAGGACCCGGATCACCTCCAAACCACCAGGAGGATAAGCAGATTAGAGGCTAGAGTTAGGATCGTCAATGTTACTTGGCCGAACCACGAAGTTGGCTCCACCTTAACCACTTCGGAATAGAAATAGGGATGGCAATTTCTTCCACCCCGCGCCGTCCCCATCCCGCTTTGTACAGGTTTTTTCCGCCCCGATAACAAATAGGGTGGGAACGATATTTGCTCTTCCTGTTCTCATTTTTCACGGCCCCACCCCCAATTACATAAAATAAATAATTTTTAAATATTAATATATGTATAAAATATATATTTTACAAATATAATAAGTCCAAAATATTAAAATATTATATTTATTTCTATTTTTTTTATATTTCTTACATTTTGTATATTTAATTATATTAATTCATCAACTATTATTTTTTATTTATTATATTATTTATAATTCTTATTAATATTACTCTTTTAAATCTTAAAAACTATACTCAAAATATCCCCATCCCTGTCCCATTCCCTGCTACTTCCTAGATATTTTTCTTTGCCCCCGCCCCGATTAAATAGGGGACGAGGATAGGAGAGCTCATCCTCGACCCGTCCATTGCCATTCCTAGATAGCAAGGGATCTGACCACTCCAGCTTGACCGTCCTGTCATCCTGGCACCTTAATCACATCAGGATGTTGACGTATCGCAACTACCCCATAATACAGGTACCAGGTCGCCAGGAGACAGAAAGATCAAACCTCAAAGAAGTCAAACCAACGGAGATGAACAACGTGGTACATGCAAGTTGTCTCCTTTCTCCGGTTCGCCCTATATAAAGGCCACTTCTGATTTATTACAGACACGAACAACTGAGTTAATACAATTACCTTCTAGTCAATATTGCCATCCTCATTTTTGTCCCGAGATTGCTAACTCTCACCTCCTTCCACCGTCGGTGACTCTTGAGCTTAGTCAAATGCCTTTATTCTCCTAGACCACACTTATGTCCTTACATTGTCAACAATAAGCAACGGTAAGGATTGCCTCACTCCAGAACGACTTGGGAACATGCATAATAATGAAAAGGGAACGGACAACCTCAAGAAGATTGACGATTTTTTCATTCAGCAACTCCATTTTGTTCAGGAGCACGTACATAACTCTGGGACACGCTAAAACATATAATTTTATATATTTATTATATGACAAATATTTAAATGTTTCACCCAAAAGTAATGTTAAAAATGCAATATAACACTTCCTAAATTGAAAACATGTTTTCATTGTCATTAAGTTAAGAAAAACATATTACAAAATAATTATAAAAAATTGCAGGTTTTCTTTTCCCTCAACATTCAATCATGAATTTAAAAAAAAAAATTGCAGCAGGTGCCAAATGAGCAGAGAAGAAGAAGACGACAGCAGAGAAGAAAAAGAAGCCTCCCTTGCTTGTTCTTCAATTGCACAGCAATGGCTCTCTCTCTTCAATCTCGCAACTAGGTCACACAGTGGGGCTTTCCCGACTTCTTTTGCCCTTCTTTTTCTCACAACTGGGAATAGAGTATAGGGGTATTCAGGTTTTTTTATATTTATTATTTGAACCCCATTTAAACTTTATACATGTTTAGTTTAGACCCCACATAAAACTTAAAAATTAAAATTTTCACCCCGAGCATGTCCAAAAAGTGTCCAAAACATGTCCCTAACATGTACCCGATGTGTCTTACTCAAAAAAAAATAGAAAAAAAAATCAGACACTTTCATTTACGTGTCGCGTGTCGGTGTCCGACACCGGTACGCAACCTCCGGGAAGGTGTCCGTGTTTCATAGCCTGATGTCCTTTTAAGGAGTTCAAAAGTAGTCAAAGCTTCCTCAGTGGATTCCAGAAGCAGTTAAAGATTCATGAATTCGGATCTGGATGATTTGACCACTGTGGAGGTAGAGATCGTGGATTTGAAAAGTTTGTCTTACAACCATGGATGTGGATTCATTGTTTGGTTATAAGGTTTCTTGTAACTATCTTTTGATCATAGTGGAAGATTTTTGGACGGGGTCCCGTGGTTTCTTACCCTTCGGGGTTTTCCCGCGTTAAAAATCGCTTGAGTCATTTGTGATTGTGTGGTTGCTTATTTATTGGAGACTTTGGAGTATATCATAGTAGCAAATCAATCTAACAGAAGTTTTGGTTTTCAAACATTTTCTTGGGAAACTAAACTGGTGATTTAGCAAGTACTCATTCTAGGTTCTAAGGAAAGAGTATAAAGAAAAAAGAAAATTAAAATTTTGATCTAGGTCACCGAACTTGCCCTATTCCTTGGTATGCAGGCTTGGGCATTTGAATTCCCATACTTAGGCATATTATGGAGAAACGCATAACTACCATCAAACCAAGCATTCCTTGTTTAACCCTGTTTTCTCTTTGTGAATAGCTTCAACAGTTGGATAGAAACTAATGCAATTCCGACATCACTTTTAAATTTATTTTTTTTTTAAAAAGGGTTCAAGTAGAAAGAGAAAACTTACCCCTTTTGATAAATAGATTTTTCTTTGCCATCTCTGTGTGCAACACAGATTTTGACTCTGCATCAAACACCAAATCCTACACCACAAAACCAAACAAAATAATTCAGCATATAATAGAGATTGAGTTATTAATAAATACAGGTTAAGTAGAAGACGAAGAGGACCTGAAGGGCATCTTTGGCAGCAATGGCAAACTGAGGAGTAGAAAAGAGAGCGAAACCCATAGGGTGCTCCCCTTTGAAGTTGACCTGCGATGCCTCATAACCAGGTAACCATCTCAGCAGGTTCTGTAGTTCTCTCTCCTTCACGTCCTCGGGGAGCCCGGATATGAAAATCGTCCGAACCTAAACACCAAATACAATGTGCCTGTTACAAACCGTTTGGATTGGATGATTTAGAAAGAAAAGAAAATAAATTATTGTATTATTATCCCATTCACTTGTTTAGATAACTAAATAGTAGAGAGATGTTTTCTATCAAAACACTAGTTTTGAATCTCTCCAAAGTTAGAAAGATTTGGAGAGGAAAAAACCACTGGAAGGGCTATGTTTTATAATCCAAAACTGACACTCTATAAACAAAATAAATAAATAAAATGACATTTGTATCCTAGGGATTAAAATATAAATGACAATCGAACAGTCAAAACTTGCATTAGGCAAACAACTTCAAACTCCTTTGGTTTTTTTGGATGGAGGAAGTGATGTTAGATGTTACATGTATACATATATATAATATATAATATTTGTATGCATCTCTTTGAATGTATATTCAATTTGCTGGGCTTTCCTTATGCCACCATTTGAGATAATATTGATTCGTTGCTCTCACCATTAGCAAACCATTTTTCATCATCCCTTTATCATTGCTTTACCATACGTACATGTGTGTGTGGGTCTATATGTACATATATATATATATAACATTAATTCAGTGATATGGTATATTGTTTTATGGTATACTAATTTGCTGTATAAATATTATATTGATTCAGCCGACCCCAATTGATAGGGACAAATGCATAATTTGGTTTGGTTTAATATATATTATATTGATTCAATGATATGATAGATGTTGTTAAGTAGTAAGGGTTAATATATTTATATATATTATAGTACGTGGTATTATGTGGATATACCCACAGTAGCTATTATAATCCTCTTTTTCTTAATAAATATGGGTGTAGGTCTCCTTTGTTAGACGCACTCTTCTCTATAATCCCTTTATTCTAACATGATATCAGAGCCATGAAACCATAATCCTAGCCTCCCAAAACCCTAGCCGCCACCTGCAAAACAACAAGTACCGCCGACCATCTTAACCCTAACCAGCTGCCACCTACTCGTCTGAACCCTAAACTCACCGCCGACCATCGTCGGCCTCGCTAAGACCCACGCCGACCCTCCCTGGCTCTCTAAACCTCACGTCGACCCTCATCGGAACTCCATAACTTCTCGCCGACCATTATCGGCACCCCAGCAACTCTCGTCGACCATTGTCGGCAACCCAGAAACCCTCGCCGACCTCGGTCGGCATATTAAACCCAGAAACCCTTGACGCCGACCTTCGACAGCCCTTCCAGACTGGTTATCTGCTCCAGCCGAGTACAATAAGGCCTCTAGGGCTTTAAGCCGACCAAACAGGCCTCGCCGGAGCCTCGCCGAAGGGTCACCGGACTTCGTTGGCTCTTCCAGATTAGTTTGTTTCTCCCTCACAGCATCTGTCCACTTCTCCTGAGACAAATGGTGAGCATGATGCTAGATTAAGGATGCTGTGAGGGTTCGGTTCGGTTCTCTATCTCTTACGCGTGTGAATTGAGATTTGGTTGTGTGGTATTTTTTGGTTCTTTGATTGGTGCACAAGGATGTCAGATGATTTATGACCCGCGAATTTAATGTTGAAGCTGGTCGGCAGTGTACCACAGAGGTGTTTTTCTCATTCACACGGTTAGTAGATCGGCGACTTGATGGCGCCAACAGTTATGCATTATGGAAGAAAAGCGTTTTGAAGTCGCTTCAGGAAATCAGGGAATGGAGCTTGATTCCCACTTATTTGATGATCCTCCATCTCAAACCTCAGCAACCTTTCGGATTTGAACCCGGGACGACGCCCGGATATTCAGTGAGCTACTCAATTCAATGGAACCTTCTGTTCAGGCCTTGGTGGCTAACACTGATACCGTACGAGAGATCTGGTTCTCATTAGAGTCAATTTATTCATCCACCAATAACCTTTCCCGTTTATATGACGTTATGAAAGGCTTCTTTCAGTCTCAGCAATCCGGGAAGCCGCTTCAGGATCATTTTCTGCAATTCAAGGTTTTGGCAGACGAGTTTGACCGGCTCCTTCCATTCACGAATCAGTTGTCCCAGTTTCAGCAGCAGAGACAACAACTATTGGTGGTGTGCTTCTTGGCCAGTTTGGATTCCGAGTTCGACTCGGCGCGTTCTCAGATCCTTGTCGGGACAAATATTTTTACTCTTTTCGAGACATTCCGACGTCTAAGTCAAGCATCTCGTCGGGATGACTCTCGTAGCCCTACTGCATCCCCTGTTGAGGCATCTGACCAATCTGCTCTAGTAGGTATTCATGACAACCGCAGCAGTCAAGGCCGCGGTCGTGATAGTTGTAGGTCTGGTCGTGGAGGGGGTCGTGATGGTGATCGCGAGACCCGTACATGCCATTATTGAGGGATTAGGGGGCACATTCGTAGTGAGTGCTACAAACTTCATGGAAAGTCCCCACTAGTGGCCAATGCCATATCCGATTTTAGCCAGTCAAACTATATCCAGCCGAGTCCTCAGGGAGCATCCAGCTCAGCCAGACGAGTTGTGGAGATGACTGCAGCAAAGTACGATTAGTACATGTATGGACAGACTGGACAAAATGCGAGTTCATCTGAGGTATCAGCAACCACATTTGCAGGTAATCCTACTGCATGTGTGGCTACCCCCCACACTTGGGTTATAGATTCTGGCGCTTCTGCTCACATGGCTAGATCATCAGGTATTCTCTCTGATTATAAGCCTACCCCTGGTCATGCTGGTGTCTTGGTGGCTAATGGATCTTCCCTAGCTGTCAGAGGTTGTAATATTGCAACACCAACCTCTGCTCTCTCTTTATATAATGTCTTGCATACCCCTGATAACCCCTTCAATTTACTATCCATTAATCAAATTACCTCTGATTTGGGTTATTCAGTCACACTCTTTCCTGATTCTTGTATTTTTCAGGATCTTTCGACGAAGAAGACTATTAGTAGAAGACGGGTCTTCGGGAGGCTGTACCTGCTCGATGCTGCTCATGCTCAAGCATATTCAGCCGTATCATCTTCTGCTCTTAATATTCACTGTCGTGTTGGTCATCCCATATTACAGAATCCCAAAATACTTTACCCTAGTTTAAAATCTGTGTCGACTATTGAGTGCAAGTCATGTAGTTTTACTAAACACATGCGTGTGCCTTTCTCCTCTCGTGTCAATGAAAGAGCTTCCGCTCCGTTTCAGTTAGTTCATTCCGATGTCTGGGGACCTAGTCCAGTCACTTCTTTATTTGGTTTTCACTACTTTGTGAGTTTTGTTAATGATTACTCTCGCACCACATTTCTGTAGTTAATAAAGCATAAATCTGAAGTTTTGTCTGTGTTTACCCAATTTTGCATGACTATACAAAATCAATTTGGCACTTGTGTTAAAATATTGCGAAGTGATAATGGGGAGGAGTATTTGTCTACTGCTATGAGAGAATTCTTGATAAGTTGTGATAGTTTCCATCAAAAGTCGTGTCCAGATACTCCCGAACAAAATGGGGTAACTGAACGAAAAAGTAGACATGTGTTAGAAAGAACCCGGGCTCTATTGTATCATATGCATGTGCCTTATCAGTTTTGGAGTGAGGCAGTTCTTACGGCATGCTATCTCATTAATCACATGTTGTCCACTGTATTGGGTGGTCTTTCTCCTATATCTATACTAACTCATATGGCGCCTCTATACTCCTTGTCACTTAAAATCTTTGGTTGCATATGCTATGTCCGCAACACCAGACCACAAGTTACCAAACTTAATTCTTGTGCCCTCAAATGTGTGTTCATTGGCTATCCTCAGTATCAAAAAGGGTATCGGTGTTATTGTCCTGCACTCCGTCGATTTGTTGTGTCTCGGGACGTCACCTTTCTTGAGTCAATCCCTATCTATTCACCATCTCCTTCCCGTCCATCTCCCAATCGCGAGTCATCTCCCCCTCCTTGATCTCCTGATTTTATGCTTTCTCGGATTACCACTAATATTCCTGCTACATCTCCTAAGCCGCTCTCAACGCCACCTCCTGCCCCTTCACCTCCCAGTGATCCAACCCCTGCGGAGCTAGTCCTCTCGTCGGCTAATCCGCTAGCAAGTGATCCCTCTATTGCAGCCCATCGCCCATATCGCCGATGTCGGGATCACCCCAGGTATGTTGAGTATTATAAGGGGTTGTCAACTTCCTTACAGGCTTTTATTTCTGCACTGGATACTACTACTGTTCTAGAAAGTGTTTCAGAGGCTCTCTCTCATCCTGGTTGGCGATCAGCTATGTTAGAGGAAATGTCCACCTTAGAGCATAATGGTACTTGGGAGCTTGTTCCTCTTCCTGCCAGGAAGCAGGCCGTTGGCTACAAATGGGTCTATACAGTGAAGATGAATCCTGATGGTTCTTTGGCTCGTTTAAAAGCACGCCTTGTTGCGAAAGGATATGCTCAAACGTATGGCATTTACTTACTACTTTGAGACTTTCTCTCCAGTCTCCAGATGCCCATCCATTCGGTTATTCCTCTCTCGCAGCCGCCAAGAACTGGCTTCTGTATCAGCTGGATATCAAGAATTCCTTCCTCCATGGCGACCTTCAGAAAGAAGTTTACATAGAGCAACCTCCCGAGTTTGTTGCTCAGGGAGGGTCTGGCCTTGTGCGTCGACTTCGTCGGTCCTTATACGATCTAAAACAATCTCATCGGGCTTGGTTTGGGAGATTCAACACGGTGGCACAACAATTTGAACTACGACAGTCAGGCAAAGATCATACAATGTTCTTTCGTTGGACTGATGCAGGATGTATTCTTCTCATTGTCTATGTTGATGATATTGTTATTACTGGTGATAATCATGTTAGGATTGACAACCTAAAGACTTTCTTGCAGTCACAATTTCAAACAAAGGATCTTGGACACTTGCGATATTTTTTGGAAGTCGAGTTAGCTAGAGGTAAGCATGGGATCTTTATTTCTCAAAGAAAATATGTGATTGACATTCTGCGTATTGCCGATCTACTGAATGCAAAAAGTGTGGAGTCTTCGATGGATTCAAGTACGAAGCTTCTTCCTGGTAAATGTGATATGTTTTATCATCTAGACAGGTATCGACGAATGGTGAGGAAACTTAATTATTTGACTACTTTGAATAAACCAGACATTGCCTATCCGATCAGCGTTGTGAATCAATTCATGTCTGATCCCCGTACTCCCCACTGGAATGCAGTGGTTCGTATTCTCCGGTATCTCAACTGCAACCCAGGGATGGGTCTACAGTTTTGTAATCGGGGTCATTCGCGTACTGAGGGCTATTCTGATGCAGACTGGGCAGGATGTCCAATTAAAAGAAGATCCACATCCGAGTTCTCTGTTTTTGTTGGTGGGAATCTCGTGTCGTGGAAAAGCAAGAAGTGGCATCGAGATTAAGTGCAGAAGCAGAATACAGGTCCATGGCATTAACTACATCTGAAATTATGTGAGTTCGACATCTTCTCACCGAGTTAGGTGAACCGCCTATGGGTCCTACTAAATTGTGGTGCAATATGAGGTCTGCCGTTTATATTACCACGAATCCGGTCTTTCATGAGCGAACCAAACACATTGAGATTGACTGTCACTTTATCCGTCATAAGTACAAGAATGGCACCATCGGGTTTGGTTCAGTTCGATCTAGTGAACTTGCTGACTTGTTCACTAAGGCATTGCCGGGATCTCGAGTCAATTACATCTGCAATAAGTTGGGCATGATTAATATATATGCTCCAACTTGAAGGGGGTGTTAAGTAATAAGATAATATATTTATATATATTATAGTACGTGGTATTATGTGAGTATGCCCACAGTAGCTATTGTAATTCTCTTTTTTTTAATAAATATGGGTATAGGTCTCCTTTGGTAAACACACTCTTCTTTATAATCCCCTTTATTCTAACAGATGTTATATATTAATAGATGTTTACCGTATTCTAATTTATTTCACAAAATAAACGATATAGATAGGCAAATCAAAGAAAGAAAAATGTGTAGATTATGTGGGATTGAAGGCAAAAACTAGCCATTGTTCAAGCTATTTGTTGTGTGGTATATTGGGATTTGCGTTGGAAATATCCTTAAGAACTGTGGATCGACATATTTCTCACTTACACATAGAGTAAAATTGTTCGAGATAAAATAATGATCAAATTAAAATATGATGAAAAATGTCACAATATTATTCGCATCGGGCCACAAGCATTTCGAGATTTGTGTCATATGCTTCAAGAAGATGGTGGTCTACAACCTATAAAGCGATTTACAGTTGAGGAACAAGATCAACAAGTCTTTACCTTTTATCACATCATGCCAAAAATCGTGTAATTTCTTCTCTTTTGTCGTTCCGGTGAGACTATTAAGTCTCCATTTTCCAAAAAAAAAATTAGAGCAATAATTTCATTGGAACAAGAAATTCTTTGCCAGCCTAATGGATCACAAGTCCCTCTAGAAATACCCC
>JAOTRH010128333.1:0-14409 GCA_034768845.1 Heliamphora exappendiculata | reverse complement strand
TAGAAAATTCGAACGGATAATAGCTGACTAGGAGAAGGTCAGCCCTTGACGACGAAGAGCTTGAGGTTATTAGAAAAACCTAAACAACCAAGGGTTGACCAGGAGATGATCTGTCCCCAACAACAAAGAGCCTGAGGTTATTAAAAAATGTGAACGGGAAAGGGCTGACCAGGTGAAGGTCAGACCCCAATGACGAAGAGCCTGAGGTTATTAGAAATCTCTAATAGACTATGGCTAATTAGGAGAAGGTCAACCCTAAAAAAGGAAGAACATGAACGGGCAGGGATTAATAACTTACAACTGGGGGAAATAAGTTATCTTTCAACCCCCAACAAGCAAGGACTGACCAAGAGAAGGTCAATCTGCAACAACAAAGATCTTGAGGTTATTAGAAAACCTGAACGAGCCATGGCTGATCAGGAGAAGGTCAGTCCTCAACAAGGAAGTGGTTGAACAGGCAAGGATTGACAACTTACAGCTGGGAGAAATAAGTTATCTTTCAAAATTATTTACTTCAACAAACAAGTAGAAATGAACTAAAGTTTATACGTAAGCTCAGCATCAACCACGAGATAGGTACTTCAAATGATAGCTATATAGTCACAGTATTGACATTGTGAGTCATCCAAGCATCTAAGTCAACAAAAGCATTACGAAGGTACAAATTTGATTTCAATTGACAAGATCATATCTCATATCAAATCGCAACACATCCATACATCGTAAAACCACAAGTTTTCCAAAGATAAATAGAGAATGTTTAACAGTAAATAGTACCACCACACAATATAACCAAGATTAACAAAAGTGTGAAATATTTAAGAGAAGAAATGAAAGAAGTTCAAGAAGTTAGGGGTGGGGGATGAGAGGCAACTTCATCGTCAACCTCCATAGCGAGAGGAGATCCAGCTACAACAGAAGCGTCATCGTCATCCACTTTAATTTGGGAAAAATCTAGAACAGGAAATACGTTGCTGGCCTATTGATGAAATGTTTCGAAATCATTCTCCCACTACTCTGCGAACATGACCCACATGTCAAGGGAGTCCATATGCTCCGTAATCAGTTTGGAAAATTCTTCTAAACTCTTGAAGGCCTCGATAACAACAACCTGAACAGTGGAGATCAATGCTTCAAAAGCTTGGTTTTTGCTTTGCTGGTCAGAGAGCTGAGATTCCAGTTCAAATATTTTACTCTCCAGCTCAAATATCTTACTCGATTTTTTGTTAAGCTTGTTGGACATCTCAACCTTCACTTTTGTTAAACCTTTCACCAGGGCCCAAGACTGCTCCAGGTAAGCCTTTATGGTGGTAAGCCTTAGACTGTCTACCTTCAAACCTTCTATCTCCTCCCTCAGATTCTTTATTATCTGATTGGCTGCAAGCAGTTTTTTCTCAGTGCTCTACGACGACACTTCTTTCCTAGTCTGGCAAAGAGTCATATAACGGCCTAAAATAATAGACTGCAAAACAAAAACATAATTAAATAAAGATACAAAAAGTGAAGTAAATAGGATGATCAGCATGGTGATAAGTAAACGATAGCAACTATAAAAAAAAATTGGCAAAATGAACAGAGCAAAAGAGGAGGTTACCTTAGCAGCATCTTAGTGATAATGATGGCGTAGCTCAGTAGTTGTCAAATTATCCAGAGCGGACATGTCAGAGGCCATGATGGCTCTCTCAATCATTTTCAGGCTCAGATGGCCATTTGAGAAAATGGAAGGGGTAGATTCCTCCCGTGTAGTAACCACTGAGGGAGATGAGCTCTTGACCTCCTTCCCCTGTGCGTCTTTCTCTTTTCCTTCCTCTTCTATCCTTCTCTTCTCTTTCCCTTTCTCATTACCTTGTTCTTTTTCCTTTCCCTTTCCACTCACTATTGGTAGCTCATCCTTCCTCGAGATAGCCTTAGTGGAGCTAAGTGGGGCTAAGCTAGGGATGTATTCCTTGAAGTTAGTGACATCTAGATCCTTTTGAAGGGTAGTCATGATCTGCGGCTTCTTTGAGGGAATGGGAGTAGGGAGAGAGCTATCTTGAACTGTCGCTCTCTTCTCCTTCAGTTTCTTAAGAGCCTTCTTATCAGCTTTGCTTATGGCCTTGGTCATGATGCCTACATTGAACACCAAAGCAAGAGATTAGGAAAACTACTGAGCAAAAAAATGAAAGGAGTACGTTAATAACGTTAATTTTTTCACCTTCTCTGTTATCAATTTCGACGGCTTTAGCAATACGAAATAAAGATAAAGCATCAAAAAAGGGCTCAGGCTCAAATAGTTACTCAGGCTCTCCAAGGTGACCAGAGTTTACCAGTCCTTATCCTTAAAGGACTGAGCGAGCTTGATCATTTCCTTTTCCTCTTCATTGACGATCAGATTTTTTGCTCAACCTAAAACCAAGACCCCATAAAATAAATCAAAGAGGAGGGAAAGAAAGTCCTAAGCAAAGATAGACAAAAAATGCAACATTAACCATCCTTAGGGAGAGCAAACAAGACCCTTTGAATTTTAGGAGCAGAGTCATCCATCCTCTCCTGGGGCTAGAACTCCCAACCTTCTCAAAATACAAAAAAGAGCCGGTCCTTTCACCTTTTGTTTGCCTTGGGTAGACAAGTGATCAGCCCTTGACCGTCATATCCTTGAAAGCTCATGAAACCAGTAAATTGTTCTACTGGTTTGTAGTAGTGAAAAAATTCTCGAAGAGTCAAAGAATATTTTTGATCGCTCATAGCTGACCAGAGAACCATGCACCCAACTACAATTTTGTAGCTGTTGGGGACCAATTGCCCTAGAGAGATCCCTAAAAACTAAAGAACTTCTCTTATAAGACGAGAAATAGGGAATCGTAAGCCCCCTTAGAGGGCTCCTTTTGAGAAGCATAATTCACCCGGAATGTCAGAGTAGGCTAATTCTTCCAAGGAAGGTGCCCTCAAATGCACAGAATTTGAAGTCTAATGTTGAACCCTAAATTGGCCAATATCCAAAGCGCTGATGGTTGAACGAATACCATCTACGATGAAGGGTAAATGAAGGCAACCAATAACTACGTGAGGATGCTGAAGCAAGGTATCCCAATTCTCCTGACCAGATACTAATGGCCCTAGTGAAGCTAATTCCACATTTGTGGGAAGGGGAGGAGGAGTAACGCCGCATCATGGTCGGCGAGTAACCAAATCTTCCACAGGAATCTCCATTGAGGAGTCCTCGTAATAAGAGAGAAGGGGAAGGCTTGGAAGAAGATGGACTACTTTTGTAAACTCATAAGAAGAAAGATTCAACTTATTTTTTTGGGTAATTAATTGTAACATAAAAGAAAAGAAAGAATTACATGATTCTAAGGGGCATACCCGAACCAGTTACATCACTTACGAAGAAAACAAAAAGAAATAACAACTTAAGAAGCCTAATCCCCGCCAACCGACGGGGATGCAAAAACTAACAAAACCCCTGCTAAGGGGCGGGGAGACGAACTAATAAACCCCACTACCAACTTAATTGACCAAGAGACGGTTTTTTCTTTTTTATTTTTCCACCAGACAGCTTAAACGGCTTGTTCCTGGCCTTCTAATTAGAGGGAGAGGAAAGAGCCTCACACTCACCATCAATCGAGGACCACAAATCCTGAGCCTCACTATTTTCTTCATCCAATAGCGGTCCAAAGGAATTTGATGTTGTTACCACAGTAGATGCATTATCTACCTCAGCCTCATCTGATGTGGTATCAACTTTTGGTTCACTAACCTTCTTCTTCATGTTCATCGCAGCTGCACAAGAGGGGGGGATGGAAGGGCTACCAGGCCTACCACCAGCTCCGGTGACCTCCTTTCCACGACCAACTACCAGCTCGCCCTTGAATTGCCCCATATTCACAGCTGCACAGGAGGGAGAGAATGATGAGCCACCAGACCTACCACCATCCTGGGCAACCTCCTTCCCATGACCAACTAGAGTCCATTCATTGTGACGATCCACAGGATTGCGCTGGCATCTACTTATACATTGACCGAAAGCTTTACAATGAGAACAGATCGAGGGGAGACCTTGCTACTCAACACAAACTTCCACAAAAACCCCTTCACACTGAACCAAGATAGAATGCGGTAAAGACTTAGCTGCGTCAACTTCAATACAGACCCGCGCATACGAGATACGCTACTTCATATCTGTGGCCCTATCCAAAAATAGAGGAATGCCCACTGCACTTTCTATTCTGCTCAGGCATGGAGAATTCCAAAATTCAAGAGGTAATTCATGAAATTTAACCCAAATAGGAATATCAGAAATAGCCTCTTTTTCCAGCTTTGCAAAATCAATAGCTTGCCGAAAAAATGCCACGGCCCCTTATCAAGGATGGTCTCCATGGCTGTTACGCTACTAAACTTGAAAATGTAAAATCCCTTATACGTACCACAAACATCAATCAAGCCCTCTTGGCCCCACAAGGTTCTTGCCGTGGCTCTAACCAAACCGAAGGCTAGGTCGGCATCCAAAAAATAACCTACGAGGCAAGGTTCCCACGGCTTATCATCAATCAAATCTCCAACAATATCAACTACTTCCGGGTTGTTAAGATCCTCGGGTTCCACAAATTCTAGATTGGTACCAGACAAGCTTCGATTCATAAGCAAGGAGACCCAAGTTTTTGGTTTAGACATATTATCACGCACCTCATGTGTGCCCGATAAGACACTCTCAGTAGCTGTGGTCTGCGCCCAGGACTTCGGCTCTACTCTCATCTGAGGATCCTTAGATCCAATCAGGAGACCATAGACACTCCTTCCCCCAGACATGTAACCACCACGAAAGTCTCCCCCACCTCGACTCCGCATAGCCCGAGGAGGTAGAGGACCTCGCTTAGGGCTATCCTTCAAAATTCCAACCTCAAAATCTACTTCCAAGCCATTGGTACCTAAAGTTGTGGTGGCCCTCGCAGGATGAAATTTTTGAAAGCTTCCCAAATTTTCTTCAATGTCAGCGATACGTCTCGTACTGAGAGAACCCGAGTGAAACTCTCTCGGTAAAACCCCTCATGACTGACCTCTAAAAGTGGCTTCTCATTTCGGAGATTAATATCCCTGGTAATTCGTTCAACCCTAACCTCAATAGTATTACTAACTTCCAGAGTCCCATTAACAACAAAGGCTGACTGGTTATGCGGCAAAGCTTTATCGAAAAGAGGCATTGTACCAGGGAATGAGAGAGAAGGCTGTCCTCCACTCCGATGAGCCTCAATAGTTGCTATTTGATCCTTGCTGAGAGGGCAATCCCTTTTCATGCTCGATTTAGGGTCTCAGCCGCTACCTTCTCAAAACCATCGAATGTCGCTGCTTGAACCACGCTACCCGGATCGTGAAGCCAAGCATCATGCCGCGGACTAGGTGTCACACCAGCTAGAATCGCCGAAGAGGAAACGGTTGAAACCTTAGCTGGGGACAGACTCACCACAGACTCATGCTCTGAAGAAGAAGGACCCACTGGAATACACTGGTGTTTCATCACTAAACAGAGGAGCACCTACGTTGCACCAAATCACACACCGTATCGCACCTACATCGCACCTTCAATCGTACCTACATCGCACCTTCGATTTTTCAACAATTAAGGTCTCTTTTTGAAAAGATTCAACTTCCTCACTTGAACCGCTGGAGATCACGACATTTTCTCTGTCATTGGACATAGATGATTCTGAGAGATGAGAAGATGTCAATGATAGAAGAAACGTGGAAGGTCAAGAAATTTAAAACCCTAACCCACTCAAAATTGGCAAATTTGAAATTACAAGCTACACCAGAAACTAGCCTACAATGATGCATGTGATGAATCAAAACAAAACGGAGTTAGAAGAAGGAATACCCGGATTGTGAAGAAGAATTCAACGGGATTGCTTAAAATCACTTTGGTAGAGTTGAGAGGCCCCAAGAGAATGCAGTAATTTCCCCAAAACAGTTTTCCTTTGAATGTTCAAATGATGGAAAAGATGGGAAGTTTTGAAAAGTGATTGAGGCGGCTTATTTTTGGACGGCTAAGATTTTCCAAAGGTACATCAGATCTACGGTTAGGATTGAAATGTTGGAGGCAAGACTGCCAAAATTATTATTTTTATTAATAATTTTTGATAAAAAAATTTAACTGAACAGGAAAATACCAAAATGAGCTCCAGATAAAAATTTCGATAGCAAACTATTAAAATAAAACTCGTGCATCCGAAGTTAATTTAGAATAATACCTTTTTATTAGTTGATTCTTCAACTACGATGTGAATATGAGTCAAAGCTCCTATCAAATCTTCTACTGTATTTCCTTATGCGATTCTTGAATATAGGGTGGGATACAATCTATCAAGAATGTGTACCGACAGAACCTGAACAACTTTAGTCTTGGAAGACAAGTTATGAAACTGGTTCAGCCAACCCACATATTTATAGGGCTATAGTAGGGACCTGGGGAGTAATTATGAGTAAGAATTCTAGTGGAACACAGACACATATCAGAAGTTTTTTCAATTAAGCAAACCTCATAGCGATATCTGCAATTATGGAAAACTAGCAGCGGTTTCTGCAATTTCAATAAAATACTGAATTATAGTTCACACCACTAAAGAACTATAATTGCACTCTGACCCATAATCTCAAGTCATTCTTGCATTGAGCTCCTGTCATTAAATACTTACCATTTCTCTCCACGTTAAGATTCCTGATACCTACCAATTAAATTTCATTACTGACAATTTATTTTAATCGGCATCTTGATATTCCTTAAGTCCTTCTGCCTAACTTATTTGACCGTCAGATAATCAAATTCACCTATTGGTTTGCCCCGATTAAAACTTATAAGCTTCCTTAAAGGGGTGTCATCAATTTCAATCTTTCGGGACATGAATTTCGTCAATAATTAATATTCTCCATATAAATAATACCGCCACCAACTCACAAGAAATATAGACTCATATAAGATCGCACCATCTAATGAATCAAAACAACGAATATTAAATATATGCAAATCAATAATTATTTCAGGATTAAGAGTATAAGCACTAATCATAATAATCTTGGGGTGCGAATTAATTTATATAGTCAGTATAAAATTAATTACCCAAAATGTTTCATTCTATACATACAAAGTGTACTAGCACAGAAAGTCGAAACAATAAATGACCCTATTATCTTTTTCCCATAGTCATGACATACCTACTAAAACTCTGTGCTACAGTCGTACAAATGGTATGTCTATTTCTATCTAAACTGTGAACATAAAATTTATATTCTGTATAAACTTAAAATCTGATCTTCTGTGTGTAAGCCGTACTCTACACACTAGATTAAATACTATACAGAATATCGGACATCCATGCATAAGAAATGATATATGTACATTACTCATAAAGATTCTCATAAAATAAAAATTAATTTTATTAAAATAAAATTAAATATTAAAAATATGGTTTTTTGTATACCAATCCTAATAATCTCCCACTTATACTCAAAATTATACTGTCATACATCTGACTCGCATGCCCTCTACATGACAATCAAAAGTCTTAACAGGTAAGCTATTTGTAAAAGGATCAGCAAAGTTGTCTCCTGATGCAATCTTGGTCATAACAACATCACCTCTCTGTACAATTTTTTGTATCAGGTGATGCTTACGCTCAATGTGCTTATCTTTCTTATAGACCATTGGCTCCTTTGAGTTTGTAATTGCTCCACTATTGTCACAGTAAAGTGTAATAGCCGACTAAACTAAAGGTACCACCTCTAGATCCAACAGGAAGTTCTTGAGTCAAACAGCCTTCTTGGCTGCTTTAGAAGATGCCACATACTCGGCTTTCATGGTGGAATCAACAATGTAGGACTGCTTGATATTCCTCCAACTTATAGCTCCACCTCCTAAGGTAAACATATATTCTGAGGTAAAATTACGGGAATTCCTGTCAAACTAGAAATCTGAGTCTGTGTACCTCGAAGGTATTAGACTATCTTCCTGGTAAACCAACATATATTTCTTAGTCCTTTTCATGTACGTGATTATATTTTTTATCGCAGTCCAATGCTCCTATCCTAGGTTAGACTAATATCTGCTAACCATGCCAACAGTAAAGAAAATGTCGGGTCTAGTGCAGAGCATATCATACATAAGGCTTCCTACTACTGAAGCATAAGGAATCGCCTTCATCTTCTTTATCTCATCAGGTGTCATAGGACACTAATTTTTGGATAGAGTGATTCCATGCCTGAAAGGGAGAAATTCTTTCTTGGAATTTTGCATCCTAAAATGAGCAAGGATATTATCGATATACTTTTCTTGTGATAAGCCCAACATTCTTTGTTTTCGATCTCGCATAAGCATGATCCCAAGAATGTGACTAGCTTCTCACAAATCATTCACATCGAACTGTCCAGATAACCATACTTTAACCGTAGATAATGCCTCCACATCGTTTTCGATGAGTAAGATATCATCTATATAAAGTACTAGAAAGATCACCACGCTTTCGTCATGCTTCTTGTACATACAGGACTCATCCGAACTTTCATCAAAATCATAAGACTTAATAACTTCATCAAATCGAGTGTTCCAAGACCTCGATGCCTGCTTAAGTCCATAAATAAATATCGTAAGCTTACACAAATGTGATCCTGGCCCTTCGTAATAAATTCGTTTGGTTGTATCATATAGATACACTTACCAAGATTTTCGTTAAGGAAAGCTGTCTTGACATCCATTAGCCAGATTTCGTAATCAAAATAAGCGGCAATGGATAAGAAAATTTGGATAGACTTAAGCATGGCTACCGGCAAAAAGGTTTCCTCATAATCGATCCTTCTTTCTGAGTGAACACTTTAGCAACAAGCCTAGCTTTAAAAGTTTCAACCATCCCGTCTACTCCTCTCTTCCTTTTGTAGATCCACTTGCAACTAATGGGTTTTATCATTTGGGGTGGTTCTACAAGTTTCCTGACCTAATTGGAATATATAGATTCCATCTATGAATTCATAGTCCTTTGCCAAAGATCTATATCTTCGTCCTGAAGTGCTTCAATATAGTTACAGGGTTCAGTATCTAGTTCTATTGGGATCTTGTCAAAAGACTATCCCAAGAACATATACCAATTAGGTTGATGAACAGCCCTCCCACTACGACGAGGTACTACCTGTGTCTGTGTACTAACAGTAACACGTTGTGCAGAATCTGAATCCTGTGCATTAGTACCCTATTCTTGATTTGCACTTATCCCGATAATCCTCCCACTACGACGAGGTAATGGGATATCAGTGACATGTTCTTTTGTTCTACTTGTATTTTTTCTTAGTTCTTTCAGAATAATTTTGCTATTGGGCTTGTGATCCATAATATAATTCTCTTCTAAGAATCGGGCATTGATGCTAAAAATAACCTTCTGATCCTTAGGATTATAAAATAGACCACCATTCGTTCCCTTGGGATACCCTACAAAGGAATAGACTTCTTTCATCGGTTCTAACTCACCCCCATTCCCTTTCAGCACATGTGCTCGACACCCTCAAATCCAAATGTGTTCCAAACTAGGCTTATGCCCGGCCCACAATTCTGTAGGAGTAGAAGGTATTAACTTAGAAGGTACCAAGTTCATAATGTAAGCCGCTGTCTCTAAAGCGAGTCCCCAAAACGAATCGAGTAAACCTGAATAACTCATCATGGACCTTGTCATTTCCATAAGAGTCCTATTTCTTCTTTCTGTTACACCATTCTGTTGCGGAGTGCCAAGTGCAGTCAATTGGGACGTAATCCCCTCTGATGACAAGTAGTCCTTAAACTCTCCAAAGAGGTATTTCCCACTACGGTCGAATCGTAGTGATTTGATACTTTTACCTAGATGCTTCTCTACCTCCACCTTGATTCTTTGAATTTCTCAAAGGATTCAGACTTACGGTGCATCAGGTAAATGTATCCATACCTTGAGTAGTCATCAATGAAACTGACGAAGTACTCAAAGTCACCTCTAGCCCAAATTATCATAGGTCCACACACATCAGAGTGAACTAGCTCTAACAATTCTTTAGCTCTATAGTCTTTGTCCAAAAATGGCCTCTTAGTTATTTTACCTTCTAAGCAAAATTCACATACTAGAAGTGCCTCCACTTCTAATGAACTCAAAGGTCCATTTGCTACCAATCTATTTATCTTTTTTAGATTAATATGACCCATGCGTAAGTTCCAAAAAATGTTTGGTTCATTAAAGAAAGAAACTTTCTCTTATATGGTACTATAGATGTGTTATTCATTTCAGTTAGTTGCAGTGTCACACCCCAAAATCCAGGGTCACGTGAAAATCTACCAAACACCAATTTTCTGAAAATATAGGTTTTCATACATTTAAATCCTCCTGTTGAAACCAATGGAATACCCAACAAAAGGATCTCTCATAAATAAATAACATACAGTTCCAACATACATACGGTATATCGCCTTATGGCGTACAAAACCTGCCTTCAGGAACAGGCATACCAAAAAGGAAAAACTATAAAAGTCTTACGCTACTGCGGGCACCACCAGAGCTACTCCTCATGCACATCATCACCTGAAAATAGTTTTACAAAAAAATTCCACTCGTGAGCCGAAGCCCAATAGAAACAAACTACAAAGCTGTAAAGCAAAAAAATATGCAATCATATGGTAGGAGCGAACTCAATCACAAACCAAAACGATTTTCCAATAGACCACCACGAGTCTCAAAATGATTTTATTTCACAAAACCCATGTTTTCATCCTTAAAACCAGGTGTTGCAACTAATGCAAATAATCAACCACAGTTAAGGAAAAACAGTAATCAAATCATTGTTCCATCACGAAATGTACCATCGTGGAAAAAGAAGAAGAATATGATCTTATGTACCGACTCTGTTACACTGACAAATGTAACAACTATAGACTCCTGTCCATTACCCTAGACCCCAACCATTCAAGACTCACTAGATAATGGCAAGTTCTATACGGAGCACCATAACGAACCACTTAATTTATGGGCTCGAAACCCGAGGGTACAAAGTACCCAACCAACTCAATTTACGGGGACTAACCCGAAGGTACAGAGCACATACGCTGTGCACATTTTTGGACTTACATCAAGAGCAACTCGTGCCAAATACACGTCATCCCAGTATATCTAGATAATCTTTTAAAAATTGAACCGTAGCTCAACTACGAAAACTTTTTCTCAAAATACATCATACGTGTATATAGATCCATCCGTCAACATGGAGATCAAATAAAATATTTTCAAAATATTTTTTTCCATTTCCAACAAAACGTTTTAAAACCAAGTCTCAACCCCAAAGGTTGCCTCCAAATCTCCAAAACATAAAATGTTGGGATTTTTATCAAAACCACCGTTTTTAAAACTACCTTTGAAAGCCATACATCCACAAGTCATATCATGTAATAAACCATAAAAAGCACAAAACATGCTTTTTATCCGAAACAAGGTTTAAACATAAAACATGATATATAAAGCATTTTCAAATAGTTATACAGCAACCTGTATAAAGAGAGATCCAGTGGCCCACTGCCACATCATCCACAACAAACATCCAGGGATAAGAAATTTGATAAAAAGTTCCATGAAGGATGAAAAATAACCTTTTCTAAACTTTCGGCAAAAAACGGGTGAAAAACGGCTAAGAAATTTTGACATACCCTCACTCTTTTGGTCATAACTTTTTCTTAAAAAATAATTTTAAAGTGAGAGAGGTTTAATTGGAAAGAAGACTTATGGGGCTTCAATTTGAACACAAAAATGATCCAATTCTGAGTTCGGACAAGAGAGATATAATCAAAACAAAATGGCCCTGCGCGGCTAGTCTGCTTGAGCAGACATACGGGCGCTCGAGCGAGCTACCACCCGAGAAAACCTAAATTTTTCTGTTTTTGAAATTCCAAACCCCCAAAACTCTCATACACTCATATGATGCTTCAAAGCACACATAAACCTACTGATTCACATATTTTAAACACCCACGGACATGTGCGAACTCAACTCATCAAGATCCACTGAAAGAAACATTCAAAACCCGTTTCCATCCAACCAAAATCAACCAAAAATGCCTTTTTATACCCAAACCCGGTCTAACGAAACATAAACCCCTTTTTCATGGGTTTTTAAATGGTGAAATAGCTTATAATTACATATAACACCATTTTACAGCAGTAGAATCTAGAATCCTACTTTGTTGGGTCAAAAACCTGACACCTCGACCTACGTGCAAATTCGAGCTTCGTCAAAATTAATTTTCGTCTGGATTGATGCATAGACAATGAAGCCAAAAGCAAGAATTCACTGTTGGATTGTTGAAAATCGAGCCCCGGGCCCCCGAGAAGGTAAAGAAAAGGCAGAGAGAATTTGGAAAAAACTTAGTCGCTAAGTTTTGAAAATATCTTTTGAAAATATCTAACGCGAGATATTTATAGGCCTCTAAAATAAATTTTTTTTTTGAATTTTTAAAATTCGCACAGAAACTCCCTACAACCCCTGGGACCGACCCCGTATGTTTAGTTTAACCAAAACGTGCATTAAAACACATATAATCATATTAAGGAGCCAAAACGTGTACAAAACATCGAACATGCATATATATCAAAAATAAAATGGTATAGTGTCTCATAACTCTCTCCTCCTTAAGGAATTTTGCTCCCGAAATTCACTACAAGGTCACGAGGTGAACAACTCTGGGTATCTAGCACGAACCCCAGACTTAAGCTCTTATGTTGCTTCTTCAACCCGGTGATGAAGCCACAGAACCTTGACATACGCAATCGTTCTCCCCTGCAACACTTGCTCCTTTGTATCCAGAATCCTCACCAGGCGTTCCTCATACGTGACATCCTCATCAACCTGCAGCTCGGTCTAATCCAGAACATGAGAAGGATCAGGCTCATACCTCCGAAGCATGGAAACATGAAACACGTTATGCAAAGATGCTAACTGAGGTGGCAAAGCCAGATGGTATGCTACCACGCCAATCCTTTCCAGGATCTCAAACTGTCCAATAAAACATGGTGATAGCTTCCCGCTACAACCAAATCTCATCAACCCTCTGCGTGGCGAGACCTTCAGAAACATATGATCCCCCACGGTAAACTCTAATGGTCTCCTCCTCCGATCAGCACAACTCTTCTGGTGACTCTGTGCTGTCACTAGGCGTTGACGGACCACTGCAATCTTCTCTGTTGTCTCTCGCACGAGATCGGGTCCCAAAACAGCGGTCTCTCCTACCTCTGTCCAACAAACAGGCGATCTACACGGCCTACCATACAGAGCTTCATACGGTGCCATTCCAATACTGGACTGGTAACTGTTGTTGTATGCAAACTCTGCAATGATAGATGATCCTCCCAAGAATCCCAAAAATCAAGCACACAGGCTCTCAGCATGTCCTCCAAAATCTGAATGGTCCTCTCAGACTGACCGTCGGTCTGAGGATGAAAAGCTGTACTAAAAGTCAAGCTCGTCCCCAAAGCCACCTGAAGACTTTGCCAAAAGCGCGATGTAAAGCGCGGGTCTCGATCAGAAATAATAGTCATAAGTACTCCGTGTAGTTGAACTATCTCCCGGATGTACAAGCTACTCAATCTGTCCACTGAATCCTTCACTCAAATGGGAAGAAAATGTGCAGATTTCATCAATCTATCCACTACAACCCAAATAGCATCATGACCCTTCGGCGAGCGTGGGAGTCCTAAGGCAAAATCCATAGTGACGTTCTCCGACTTCCACTCAGATATAGGCAATGGCTGTAACAATCCTGTCGGCCTCTGGTGTTCCACCTTTACTTGCTAACAAGTAAAGCATCGAGAAACGAATCGGAGCACATCCCTCTTCATTCCTGTCCACCAGAACTGACGGCGTAGATCGTCGTACATCTTCGTGCCTCCTGGATGCACTACAAGACGTGAATGATGAAACTCATGTAGCACCTCAGCTCGGCACGAATCTGGCACAAACAATCGCTCTGACAACCTCAGACCCTGATCTGAACTCATCACCCACTGCTGTGTCTGTCCCACTGATGATGCGGTCCCGTATCATCTGAGCCTCCTGATTTGTCCTCTGAGCCTCTAACGTGCGTGCAACCAATGTGGGCTATGAAGTTACTGAATATAAGGTCGCACCTCCCTCTATCTCCCCGAGACACAAATCAAACTCCCCAACATCTCTAAGCATGTCCCACTCTCGCATAGCCACAGAAGCTAACGAGCTATGAGATCTCCTACTAAGTGTATCAGCTACGACATTTGCCTTACCCGGATGGTACTGCAAATCAAAGTCGTAGTCCTCTAACTACTCCATCCATCTTCGTTGGCGAAGATTCAAGTCCTTCTGCAAAAATAAGTACTTTAGGCTCTTGTGATCAGAGAAGACCTCGAAACGCTCACCATAC
>JAOTRH010128322.1:0-14409 GCA_034768845.1 Heliamphora exappendiculata | reverse complement strand
ACCCGCCGGCCGTCCGGCAGGTGGACGCCGTAGAGGCCGCGGTCGGGGATCGTCCCGGCGTTGGTGACGACCAGCTGGCGCGAGCCTTTGCGGCCGTGGATCGTCCCCTCCATGCGATCCCAGACGATCCGCGGGCGCAGCTCGGCGAAGCGGTCCGACGGATAGCGGCCGTCGAGCATGTCGAGGACGTTCTCGAGCTGTTCGCGCGAGAGGTCGTGGAAGGACTCGGTCGCGGTGACGACGTGCTCGACGTCGTCCACCTTCCACTCGTCGAGCGCCGCCATCGAGACCAGGTGCTGGGCGAGCACGTCGAGCGGGTTCTGCGGGATCGTCGTCTCCTCGATCTCCCCTTCGCGCATCCGCCGCGCGACCACCGCGCACTCCAGCAGGTCACCACGGTATTTGGGGAAGATCCGGCCTTTGGAGGTCTCGCCGATCCCGTGCCCGGCGCGGCCGATCCGCTGTAGCCCACGGGTGACCGACTTCGGCGACTCGACCTGGATCACCAGGTCGACCGCGCCCATGTCGATGCCGAGCTCGAGCGAGGAGGTGGCGACCAGGCATGGCAGCTGGCCCGACTTCAGCAGCTCCTCGACCAGGGTCCGCTCCTCGTGGGAGAGCGAGCCGTGGTGGGCGCGGGCGATCTCGACGTACTCGAGCTCCTCGCCGGTGTCCTCGTGGCGCCTTTTGATCGCCGCCTCGTCGTGACCGCCGTGCTCGGTCGCCGGCAGCTCCTCCTCGCCTTCGCCGTTGGCGAGCTCGTTCAGCCGCTTCGCGAGGCGCTCGGAGGCGCGGCGGTTGTTGACGAAGATGATCGTCGAGGTGTGCTCCTGCACCAGCCGCAGCAGCTCCGGGTAGATCGCCGGCCAGATCGAGCGGACGTGGGCACTCGGCTCGATTTCCGATGGCTGCGCGTTGCCGTTCTCCGACGGGTAGGCGGGCGCACCGGGGTCCGACATGTCCTCGACCGGGACGACGATCTCCAGGTCGAGGTCTTTGCGGGTCCCGGCGTCGACGATCTTGCATTTGCGCTTGGGGCCGACGAGGAACTGCGCGATCCGCTCCAGAGGCCGCTGCGTCGCCGACAAGCCGATCCGTTGGATGCCGGGGGGCGATTTCTCGCCCGCCTCTTCTTTGGCCGTGCGCACCATGTGGTCGAGTCGCTCCAAGGTCAGCGCCAGGTGGCTCCCGCGCTTGGTCTGGGCGACGGCGTGGATCTCGTCGACGATCACCGCCTCGACCCCGGTGAGGATCTCGCGCACCGAGCTGCTCATCATCAGGTAGAGCGACTCCGGCGTGGTGATGAGGATGTCGGGCGGCGTTTTCGCCATCGCCCGGCGGTCTTTCTGGGAGGTGTCGCCGGTCCGCAGGCCGACCTCGACCTCCGCCCCGATGCCGCGGAGCGGCGCCCGCAGGTTGCGCTCGATGTCGTAGGAGAGCGCTTTCAGCGGCGAGATGTAGACGAGCTTGACGCCCGTGCCGAGCTCCGGCTCGCGCGCCAGTTTGTCGATTCCCCAGAGGAAGGAGGCGAGCGTCTTACCCGAGCCGGTCGGGGCGCAGATCAGCGCGTTGTCGCCGCCCGAGATCGCCGCCCAGCCACCGGCCTGGGCCTCGGTCGGCCCCTCGAAGGAGGCTTCGAACCAGCGCCGCGTGGCCGCCGAGAACGGCGCCAGCGGATCGGACTTCGTGGTCTGTTTCGGACGAGTCGCCAACCCATCGATCTTACGCAGACCGATGGGTTGGCTTCCCGTTTACGCCGTGATTACGGCGTGCCGCCGGTGAACTTCGTGAATTCGGTCCAGGACTTCTTCGGCACGAAGCCGGTCTTGAAGAGGCCGGATCCGTTGCAGAAGTTGCAGGTTCCGGGCGAGTCGTCGACGGAGAACCAGTAGACGTGCTGAAGGCGGAATTTCGCCGCGTCCGCCTTCAGGAGCGTGAACGCGCCTTTGAGTTCGCGCGCCTGACCGGAGGTGCCGACGGCGAACACGTTCGACGGACCCTGCGGCGGTTCCGAGCTCCACCCGAGCTCCGTGATCCAGAGGCCCTTGGCGCCGTCGCCGGCATTGGTCATCACGGTGCGGAGTTCTTCGATCTCCGGCGTCAGCTGGCGATAGCGGGCCACGTACGGATGCAGCGCGACGCCCTGGAAGCTCGACCTGATCCCCGGATTGGTCTTGTACATCTGTTCGAGGAAGTAGGAGCCGAAGTAATTCGGGCTGGTCGCGTGCATGACCTTCTTGCCCTTCAGGTAGCGCGCCCCCGCGGGCTTCGCGAAGAGACCGGCGAGGACCACCTGGGCGGTCGGGTCGGTCGCCTTGATCGCGGCCGAGGAAAGCTTCACGAGCTTGCCGTATTCGGCCGGGTTCGGCTTCGCCACGAAGTACTTGAAGTTCGGCTCGTTCCAGATCTGCCAGGCCTTGATCGGCTTCACCGGGACGGTCGGGTGTTCGGCCCAGAAGGTGCCGCCGGTGCCGTACCGGCCGACCGCGGCTTTGAGGAAGTTCGACCAGGCCGTCCCCGCGCTCCCGGAGACCGGCAGTCGGGCGGGTGCCTTCGCCCCGGGCGCGCCCGGAACGTTCACGCTCGGCACCACCCAGGTGGGGGCCCCGACGATGAACGGGAGAAGTTCGATGCCGCTCTTCGCGGCGCGTTCGACCTGGCCGTCGAATTCGCCCCAGTCGATCGCGCTTCCGCGGGTCGGCTGCATGCCGCCCCAGATCATCGCCACGCGCATCTCCTTCACGCCGCCCTGCTTCAGCGTCGTGAACTGTTCCTGGCTGAGGTTGGACTGGGGCACCACGCCGAAGAACTTGGCGGTGACGGCGCCGGCGCTCGCGGCGAAGACCCCGAGCGCGAGGACGACTGCCGACACGGCCGTCAGGGCGCGCGCCTTCCTGCTGGCTTTAAGCATCGATCCCTCCATAGGTGGGGTTGTTCGGACTAGCTCGCGCTGGGCGAGGAGGCGCGTCCGCCGGAACCATCCTGGTCCGACTTGCGCTGGCGGTAGAGCACCACGCCGATCGAGATCGCCGCGAGGACGACCACCGCGATCAGGATGGGGACCACCGGCGAGGAGCCGCCGCTGCTCTGCGCGACGTTATTTCCTTGCTGGGTATTGCCAAGATTCTTCTGTTCGCCGATCGAGCCTTCCGACCCGCCGGAGTTGGCCCCGCCACTCGGCTTGTTGCCGCTGCCGCCGTTGCCACCGCCTGCCGTGGAAGACTTGCCTTCTTCTTCCTTCGAGGAAGAGCCTTCCTTCTTCTTATGACCGCCTTCAGACGACCCGGATCCCGATTCGCCTTCTTCGGATCCGCCATTACTTTCCTTCGTGGCGGAACCTTCGGCCTTGGGGTTGTTTTCAGACTTGTGATGAGTAGGCGACTTCCCCGTGGCACCGGCACCGGACGAGGGTTCGCTCGTCACCGATGGAATTTCGGTTTCGTAGACGGTTTCGCCCGAATTCCCCGCGAAAGCGCTTGCGGGAAGTAGAGCCAATGCCAGCAGAGCAAGCACTGACGGAAGCAAGAAAAAGGAGCGGGCCGAGCTATGGGCCTGGCGGCGGGGGGCACCTTGCATTCCGCAGGAGGTTAGAGGAATCGGCGGCGTTCCTCGCTCCGCTCGCCCTGATCGGAGCTCTGGCGATGACCGGTGGCGGCTTCTCGCTGAGCTCGCGACATATCGCCGGCCTGGTCGTCTGGCTCCTGGTCGTCGGCCTGCTGGTCCTTGGAGTCGCGGGTCGGGCGCTCCTGGCGAAGCCGTTCTACTGGGCCTCGGGGCTGCTTCTGGGTTTTGCGATCTGGTCTGCAATCTCATCCCTCTGGTCCGGTTCTGTCGAGTTGAGCGTCACCGAGGCGGATCGGATCCTCATGTACCTCGGCGTCTTCCTTGCCGCGTTCCTCCTGGCCCAAACCAACCAAAGGCGCCAACGTTTCGGTGAAGGGATCGCGATCGCGCTGATCTTGGTCGCGATCCTGGCCCTGGCGACGCGGCTCCTCCCCCACGTCTTCAACCTCTCCTTCGACGAAACACGGGGGTCGCGCCTGCAATACCCGCTCGGCTACTGGAACGGCGACGCGATCCTCTTCTCCTTCGCCGCCGCCCTCTCGGTCTGGATGAGCCGACGCTCGCTGAGCCGCTTCCTGCGCTGGTTCTCGGTCGGCGCGCTGCCCGCGGTGCTGCTGGCGCTCTACTTCACCGAGTCCCGCGGCGGGATCCTGACCCTGCTCGTCGCCGCGGGCACTCTGATCGTGCTCTCCCGCGACCGCCTCTGGTACCTGGCGACGCTGCTGGCGGGGGCGGTGCTGACCCTGCCCGCGGTCTTCCTGACCCACTCCTACTCCGAACTCGCCAACAACTACAACTTCCCGCCGATCGTCGGGCAGGGACTCAGGGTCGCCGGGGCCCTCCTCGTCGGCATCGGCCTGATGCTGGGCGCCTACTGGCTGTTGCGCCGAGCCGAGCGGAGGGGCTCGCGGGGGACCGAGCGCGCCCTGGCGATCTCCCGCGACCGAGGGGTGCTCAAAGGCATCGCGATCGTCGGCCTGGTGGCGGTGATCATCGCCGGGATCCTCTTCGGCCACTCGGCCTGGGACAAGTTCACCAGCTCGGACCTCGGCACCCCGTCGGGCCTGACCGAAGCCTCGAGCCGCGGGCGCGTCCAGTTCTGGGACGTGGCGCTCGAAGGCTTCGCCGAAAAGCCGATCACCGGGCACGGCGCCGGCACCTACGGGTTCGCCTGGACCGAACTGCGCCCGATCGCGATGACGAACACGCAGGCGCACTCGCTCTACCTGCAGGCGCTCGAGGAGCTCGGGATCGTCGGCGGCCTGCTCGCGCTCGGCCTGGTGCTGTTCTTGCTCTGGACCGGGTTCGCCGCCTGGCGGGCGGCCGGGGGCCGCGAGCGTGAGCTCTACGCGATCCTCCTCGGCGTCTGCCTCGCCTTCGCCGTCGGCGTCGCCTACGACTGGTTCTGGCAGCTCGCGGTGATCGGCTCGGTCTTCTTCATGGCGTCGGGGATCCTGGTCGCGGCCCGCTGCGGACAGCTCTGGCGGGCGCGCGCCGCGGCCCGGGCGCGGGCGGGCGAGTCGGGCGATGCGGTCGCGGAAACCCGGCGCTTCGGCCTCACCGTCGCCGGCCTGGCGGTCGCCTGGCTGACGATGCTGGCGCTGACCGGGCCGCTCCTGGTCGATCACGAGATCCATGCCTCGACCGAAGCTGCCCAGGAACAGAACTTCGAAAGCGCCGTCAACCACGCCGATACGGCGCGCTCGATCGAGCCCTGGGCGGCGACCCCCTACCTGCAGCTCGGCCTGTTGGCGCAGGCGCAGGGCGATTACCCGACCGCGATCCAGCGCTTCGAGCAGGCGATCGACCGCGAGAACCACAACTGGACGCTCTACTACCTGAAGGCCAAAGCCGAGCACGAGGCGGGACAGAACGAAGCTGCCCAGAAGGACCTGAACGAAGCAAAACACCTCAACCCGCTCGAAACTTGTCTCACCGAAGGGTTTGAAGGTTGCGAATGACCCAGACGCCGGACACCGAGAAGATCGCCGCCGAACAGAAACTCGCCGCCGAGGTGCGCGCCGCAGGGATCGCGGAGCGGGGGGCGACCGCGATCCCCTACCGGGCGGCGGACCGGCTCGGCCTGAGCGGCCCCGAGGGTTCGCGCCGGCGGGGGTCGCTGCTACGACGGCTGCTCGCGCTCGGCGATTGGACGGCGCTGATCGCGGCGCTCCTGGCGGTGACCGCGGCGACCTCCTCGACCGACGTCGCCGATCTCTTCTGGGCGGTCCTCTTCAGCCCCAGCTGGATCCTCGTGGTCAAGCTTCACGGTCTCTACGACCACGACCACCGCCGGATCCGCCACTCGACCCTCGACGAGGTTCCGTCGCTGGTCTCGGCGACGGTGCTCGGGACGCTGGTCATCGACGGCCTGCTGGCGATCAGCCCGGTCGGCCCGCTCTCGCCGAAAAGCGCGATCGCCCTCGGCGTCGGCACCTTGGTCGGCAGTTTCGTCCTCCGCGGCATCCTGCGCTGGGTCTGGCACCGGGCGACGCCGGTCGCGCTCGGGCTGGTGGTCGGGCCGCCCGCGACGGTGGACACCATCGCGCGCCGGGTCGTCACCCACCCGGAGACGCGCCTGCACCTGGTCGGTTACCTGGCGGCGTCGCGGGACGAGGACTCGGCCGAGCTGCCGCGCCTCGGCGGGCTCGACGACATCGCCGAGGTCGCCGAGGTGACCGGGATCGAGCGCGTCGTCGTCACCGAACAGCAGATGTCGGAGATCGCCGCCGAGCGCCTGATCGAGGAGTGCAAGAGGGCGGGCCTGGCGCTCACCTTCCTGCCCCAGCACTACGGCCTGCTCGGTCCGGGGATCGAGCTGAACCGCCTCGCCGAGCTGCCGGTGCTCGACTTCCGCTTCTCCGACCCGCCGCGCTCGACCCAGGCGATGAAGCGGGCGATGGACGTCTTCGTCTCCGGCCTGATGCTGATCCTCGTCTCGCCGCTGCTCGTCGGCGCCGCGATCGCGACGTTGGTCGACTCCGGGCGGCCGGTCTTCTTCCGTCAACGGCGCGCGGGGAAGGACGGTGTCCCCTTCACGGTCCTCAAGTTCCGCACCATGGTCCCCGACGCCGAGGAGCGGCTGGGCGAGCTGATCGACCTCTCGAAGCTCTCCGAGCCCGCCTTCAAGATCCCAGACGACCCACGGGTGACGCGCGTCGGCAAGTTCCTGCGGCGAACCTCGATCGACGAGCTGCCGCAGCTCTTCAACGTGCTGCGCGGGGAGATGTCCTTGGTCGGGCCGCGGCCCGAGGAGGAGGCTGTGGTCGCCCTATATGACGAGCGCCAGCGTGGGCGCCTGGCGATCAAGCCGGGGCTGACCGGGCCGATGCAGGTCTACGGACGCGGCGACCTGACCTTCGAGGAGCGCCTCGCGATGGAGCGCGATTACCTCGACAACCTCTCGCTGCTGACCGACGTGCAGATCCTGATGCGGACGCCGCGGGCGATCATGCGCGGCGAAGGCGCCTACTAGCTTCCGGCGGATGACATCGCTCGAGGTCGTGATCGTCAGCCACGGCGCTGAAGGACTACTGCGCCGGTGCCTGGCGAGCCTGCGGGCGCATCCGCCGCAGAGCGCGACGATGGCCGTGACCGTCGTCGACAGCGGCAGCACCGACGGGACGCCGGACATGGTCGAGCGCGAGTTCCCCGAGTTCCGGCTCGAGCGCCGCGCCAACATCGGCTTCTCGGCCGCCAACAACCTGGTGCTGCGGGAGAGCCGCGCCGACGCCGTGCTGCTGCTCAACCCCGACACCGAGATTTACGCCGGCACCCTCGACACCTGCTTGGAGCGGCTCGGCGCCGACCCCTCGATCGGCATGGTCGGGGCGAAGCTGGTCCAGGCGGACGGGGAGCTCGACCACGCGGCGAAGCGCTCCTTCCCCACCCCGCTCGCGGCGCTCGCCCACTTCACCGGGATCGGCCGCGGCGAGGGCGCGGGCACCTCGCTCTCGCAGTACCGGGCGACCCACCTCGGCGAGGACGAGCCTGGCGAGGTCGACGCGGTGAACGGCGCCTTCATGCTCTGCCGTGCCGAGGCGATCGCCCAGGTCGGGCTGCTCGACGAGGGCTACTGGCTCTACATGGAGGACCTCGACTGGTGCCACCGCTTCTGGGACGCGGGCTGGAAGGTCTTCTACGAACCCGCCGCGGTGGCGCTGCACGTGAAGGGCGGGTCGAGCCGCAAGCGCCGCGCGCCGCGACAGGAGATCGCCTTCCACCGCGGCATGGGCCGCTTCTACCGCCGCTTCGACGCGCCGAGGGCGAACCCGGTGCTGAACCTCGCCGTCTACTGCGGCATCGGCGCCAAGCTGGCCGTGAGCCTGGCGATCACCGCGGCTCGGGGCCGGGGGTAGGTCCGGCGCCGGCGCGTTGCGCCGGGTCGACCGTGGTCACGGTCCGCGCGGGTACCCCCGCCACGACCGCGTAGGCCGGCACGTCGGCCACCACCACCGCTCCTGCCGCCACGACGGAGTTGGCGCCGATTCGGCACGGACCGAGGACCGTGGCGTTCGAAGAGACCCAGGCACCCTCCTCGATCACCACGTCGCGGCCGTCCGGCGGGATCGCCCGCTGCCGGTCCATGCCGAAGACGTGGATGTCGTGGGTACCGGTGAGGACGGAGACGCCGTGCCCGAAGAACACGGCCGCCCCCACGGTGATCGAACCGGACACGGTGTTGAAGAGCGCGTCGTTGACGACTGCGTCGGGGGCCAGGTGGAGGCGGTCCCTCGGCCCGAATATCTTGGGGTGGACCAGGGCCGCCGCCTGGGCCACCTCACCGAGGAATCCCGCGGCGAGTCGGTCGACGATTCGACAACGCAGCGCCGCCGCTCTTCTTCCAGACCGGTTCATCACGGCCTAACCGTATCCATGCGAGAGAGCTCGATGGCGCCGACGACCCCGCTACGAGAGCCGAGCCCGGGGAGAACCAGCAGCGGCGTCGGGACGTAGTCGGCCAGGGTCTCCGCCAGGCGGCCGTTCACGCGTTCGACCAGGCCACCGGCACGGCCGACACCGCCGCCGAGGATGATCCGCTCGGGCGAGAGGGCCATCACGACGTTGGCGAGGCCGAGGGCCAGATAGTGCGCCTCGAGGTCCCAGGCCGCCGGGTCCGTCACCTCCTCGCCGGGTCGGCCCCAGCGCTGCCGCATCGCGGTCCCCGAGGCAAGTCCCTCCAGGCAGTCGCGGTGGAAGGGGCAACAGCCCTCGAAGGGATCGCGGGCGCGGTCGTGCGGGATCAGCATGTGGCCGATCTCGGGATGGAGCAGGCCGTGGACCGGGCGGCCGTCGGCGAAGACGCCGCCGCCGATCCCGGTGCCGACGGTGACGTAGACGAAGGTATCGACGCCGCGCGCCGCGCCGTGTCGCCACTCGCCGAGCGCGGCGGCGTTGACGTCGGTGTCGAGGGCGATCGGCACCCCCAGGGCGTCGGCGAGCGGACCCGCCACGTCGGCCCCTTCCCAACCGGGCTTCGGCGTCGTCAGGATCGTCCCCCAACCCGGCGAGTCACGGCGGACGTCGACCGGTCCGAAGAGGCCGAGGCCGAGGGCCTCCAGGCCCGGCTCGGCGGCGAAGAACGCGGCCGCGCGGGCGATCGTCTCCGTCGGCGTCGTGGTCGGGAACGTCTCGATCCGGGTCAGCTCGGCACCGTCGCCGCCGCTCGCGACGGCGCAGTTCCAGTGCGTTCCGCCCGCCTCGATCCCACCGATGCTCATCGCGCGAGCTCGCGTTGCGCCGTCGCCACGCGGAAGACGGCGACGGCGGCGACCAGAAGGACGATCACGGCGCCGAGGCCGATAGCGATCCCGGCCAGGTCGGCGATCTTCGAGGTCGCGATCCGCCATGCCGCGTCGGCGGCCCCCTGGTCGCGGCCACCGACGATCAGCTGGTCGACGATGGCGCTGCCGAAGAGGGAGCGAAGCAGCAGCGCGAGGCCGCCGGTCGCGGCGAGCGCCAGGCCGATGCCGACGAGCGTCGGCCCGATCCGACGCCAGCCGAGGAAGAGGACGATCGCGTAGAGCGCGAGCGTCACGATCACCGCCGGCGCGGTGAGGTCACGGATCACCCGCACCACGTCCTGTGCCCGCCTCAGCTCCTGCGCTTCGAGGATCTGGATCCGGGCCGCGCCCGGTGGGACCAGGCCGGCGAGATTCGTCACCCATAATCCGTCCGCCGCCCCTTCTTCTTCGACCAGGTCGGCGAGCTGGCGCAGCGCCGGGGTCAGGTTCACGACCACCGCTTCTTCCTGCCCCCCGCCGCCCTTTTCGTCGAGCACGCGCAGAAGGTCCTGGTGGGCGGTGCGATTGGCGGTCGCCCAGACCGCCTTGAACTGCTTCGTCTTCATCGCGCGTTCGGCGAGCTGGGGCCCTTCGGCGCGCAGGCGCGGGACGACGGCTTCGGCGGTTTCGGACTGCCCGGCGGCGTTCAGCTGCGATTCGGCCTGGCCCGCGAGTTCTTCGCCGAGGAACTGGGCGACGCGGTGTCGGACGCTCTTGCTTTCCAGCAGGTGACCGCTGACCGAGACCCAGCTGCTGGTCGAGAGCAACTGCTGGTTCGCCCAGATCGCGCCGATCGCGACGGTGCCGGCGAGGGTCGCGAAGCAGAGCAGCACGACGATCGCCACCGGGTGGCTGCGAGGTTCGTAGCTCATCGCGGCATCGCTACCCGCAACGCGTAGAAGTCGTAGGTGATGCGGTCGGCGCCTCCTTCGACCGCGATCGTGCGCGCTTCCGGGAACGGGTCGAAGGGGCCGGGCGAGGCGACTCCGCGGGCGGCGCGGAGCAGCAGCCCGTCGGCCGCCGTTTCAGGGACGAGCCGGTAGCGGGTCGTGCCGTTCACGACCGCGTGCCGGGACGCGGCGTGGAAGAGGAAGGTCTGCACCTTTTCGAGACCCGAGACGCCGGCCCCGTGGATCCGGACGAAGACGGCTTCGCCGGCTCGCGGCGCCGGCACCTTCACCGGCTCGCCCGCCGGGGCGCTTGCCGACCCGATCTCTCGTTCCGCGGCGCACCGGTCCCGGACCCGGCCGAGGACCTGCCAGCGTTCGTCTTCCCAGAGAGGCGCGAAATTGCACAACACGGCACGCGCCTGTTCGGGCGGATCCCAGCCGAGGAAGCGGTTGTCCACGTCGGCGGTCGTGAATTCGGGCTGCACCACCAGCGGGTTGTGGCGCAAGATGCGTTCGGGGCCGTCCGGGTCTTCCGCCGCGGCCGCGTTGAGACGGTCGAGCGCGGAGGTGTAGGCGTTGTAGTTCTGGAACACCGGCATCGGGTCCCAGTCGAGTTCGTAGGCCCAGGCGGCACCGATCTCCCACGGTTCGATCGCGACGGAATGGTCGCCGACCGCCGCCAGTCCCGCGGGCGCGAGCCCGTAGGCGGACTGCATGGCCGCGTGTCCGGATTCGATCAATCGGTCGCGACGTCCCGAGTCCACGAGGGTCCGTGCGTTTTCGACCGCGCCGCGCACGTTCGCCACCGGATCGAAGTTCGTCGAGACGCCTGCCGGACGGACCGGCAGGCTGATCGCGAAGACGATCGCCGCGGCACCGAGCATCGCCGCGCGGTGGCGGCCGCCGAGTCCGACCGCGATCCAGAGGATGACCGCATTGGCGAAGAGCACGGTGAGGTGGCCGGCGTCGACGCGCACGACACCCTCCTTGTAGATCGCGAAGGAGACGAGCGCGGCGATCGCGGTTCCCGCCCACCGGGTCGCCTGGTCGCGTCCACCCCAGAACCAGGCCGCCGCGACCAGAGCGAGGCCCGACCCGATCGCCGCGATCACCGCGGCCGTCACCTTCCACGTGGCCACGTCGGTCGAACGCAGCATCGCCGAGCTGTAGCCACTCGTGATCTCGAGCGTGTGACCGACGAATGCGGGCACATCCCCGAGGCTCTGCCCCGCGCCGACCCACAGCACGAGCATCTCGACGAGGAGGAGGCCGATGTAGACGGCGATCCGCCGCCTCCCCACGCGCGCGCCCGCGAGGGCGATCAGGAGGACTACGGGGATCAGGGGTCCGGTCGAGAGCTTGATCAGCGCCGCCGGGGCCGCGAAGGTGGCCGCCGCGACGGTGAAGGTCCAGAGCTGCCGCTCCGTCCGTCCCCCTTCCAACAGCCAGAATGCCGCGAGGACGGCGACCATGAGGCCGACCTCGATCAGCGGCAGCGGCAGCCAGGCCACCGCGACGTAGGCGACGGCGGCGGCAAGCAGGAGGGGCAGCGCACGTCGCAACGCCCAGACCAGGCCGATGCAGAAGAGCACATAGAGCGCGGCGCCGTAGACGAAGCTCAGGTCAGCGAGATCCCCGAAGAAGACGATGCGACTGTTCAGGAAGCCGAGCGGCCCGTAGGTGAAGACGACTTCCGTGCCGAAGTGGAGCCCTTCGTAGGCGGCCATCGCGAGGCCCGCGTTCCAGCTCGGATCGAGGCCCGCTCCCGGGGTCTGGAAGGCGACCTGCCAGCTCAGCAGCGCGACGACGAACCCGCCCCAGACCGAGGCCGGGACTCGTTTGGCCGCTGCCCCCATCCGGCCGCAGCCTATCGGCGCGCTGTGATCGATCAGGAGGGCCGGAGGCCGTCCAGGGCGATCGCGACGAGGCGTTCGGCGTGCTCGGTGTCGACGGTGCGGAGGCCCGCGATGCCGCTGACCATCTTGGTGACGTCGGTGATGTCGACGTCGTCGCGGACCACGCCGGCGTCCTGGGCGCGCTTCAGGAGGGGGCCGCCGGCGTCGTAGATCGCGCCGCCGCAGGACCTGAAGAAGGGGGCGTTGCGGTCGAGGACGGCGAACATCTCGTCGGCGAGGATGCGCTTGGTGGCGGCGAAGCGGACCACTTCGAGCAGCCAGCCCGTGAGCGCCTCCCAGGGTTCCTCGTCGGCGTGCTTGTCGACGGCGGCGCAGATTTCTTCCACCCCGTCGACGTAGGCGGCCTCGATCAGGTTCTCGCGCGCGGGGAAGTGGCGGTAGAGGGTGCCGATGCCGACCCCGGCGCGGCGGCTGATCTCCTCGAGCGTCGCCTCGGTTTCCTGCTCCCCGAACACTTCGCGGGCGGCGGTGACGAGCTTGTCGTAGTTGCGGCGGGCGTCGGCACGCTTCGGGCGCGCCGCGAGGGCGGTCAGCTCGGGGGTCGCGGTGTCGGGGGTCACGGACATCTCCAAATCCTCTCACTCCGTCCTTGACAAAACGGAGGCTGCCTCCGTATAGTGCTCTCAAGAAGCGGAGGCGTCCTCCGAATTACCCGGAGGATGGCTCCATTTTAACACCCCCAGTACTTCTGCCAAAGGACTCTTCCCGCATGAACTTCCTTCCCCAGAGGCGGGCCGCTGCGAATCCGGCGATGGTGCTCGCGATCATCCTCGGCTGCTACCTGATGGTCGTCCTCGACGCCTCGGTCGTGATCACGGCCCTGCCGGACATCCGCACCGACCTCGGTTTCTCCCCCGCGTCCCTCTCCTGGGTCCAGAACATCTACGCGCTCGCCTTCGGTGGCCTGCTACTGCTCGGCGCGCGAATGGGCGACCTGCTCGGCCGCCGCCAGGTCTTCATCGGTGGCATCGCCCTGTTCACCGTCGCCTCGATGCTCGGCGGCCTCGCCCAGTCCGAGGTGTGGCTGCTCGCCGCCCGCACCCTGCAGGGAGTCGGCGCCGCGATCGCCGCGCCCTCGACCCTGGCCCTGCTCACCATCTCCTTCCCCGAGGGCTCCGAGCGCACCCGCGCGATCGCCCTCTACTCCGCCGTCGCCAGCGCCGGCGCCTCGATCGGCCTCGTCCTCGGCGGCATGCTGACCAGCTGGATCTCCTGGCGCTGGAGCCTCTTCATCAACGTCCCGATCGGCGCCGTCCTGATCTCGCTGGCCCCGGCCTACCTGCCGGAGACCGAGCGCCACACCGGCGCGTTCGACATCGCCGGCGCGATCACCTCGACGCTGGGCATGAGCGCCCTCGTCTACGGCCTCGTGCGCGCCGCCGAAACCAGCTGGGGCGACGCGGTCGCGCTCGGCTCGTTCGTCTTCGCTGCGCTGATGCTCGCCGCCTTCGTCACGATCGAGAAACGCGCCCGCCAGCCGATCACCCCGCTGCGCCTCTTCGCCAGCCGCGAGCGGGTCGGTGCCTACGCGGCGCGCCTGCTGATGGTCGGCGCGATGTTCGGGATGTTCTTCTACCTGACCCAGTTCCTCCAGGGCGCCGAGGGCTTCAGCGCGCTGAAGGCCGGCCTCGCCTTCCTGCCGGTCACCCTCTCGATCTTCGCGATGGTGAAAGTGGTGCCGCGCCTGCTCGGCCGGATCGGCCCGCAGCGCACCCTGATCGGCGGCCTCATGCTGGCCCTGATCGGGATGGCCTGGCTGAGCCGGATCACCACCACCACCGACTACTGGCTCGGGATCGCGATCCCGATGGCGTTGATCGGCGTCGGCATGGGCCTCGCCTTCACCCCGCTGACCCAGGCGGCGATCGCCGGGGTCGACAACCACGACGCGGGTGCCGCCTCGGGCCTCGTCAACGTCTTCCAGCAGCTCGGCTCGACGATCGGGATCGGCGTCCTCGTCACCGTCTTCGCGGCGGCAAGCGAAGGCGAGGGCGCGAAGGCCCTGGCCGAAGGCGTCCCGACCACGATCGCCGTCTCGGCGGGCCTGGTCGCCGCGGCGCTCGCGGTCGTCCTCGTCGTGATGCGACCGGCCCTCGGCCGATCCGGCGCAGCGATCCCGGCCACCGCGGCGGCCCGGGACTAGCCGGTCGGTTGCGCAGCTCGGTAGGGGTCCGGGGTAAAGGGACGCAAGGGCTGGCGGGGACCCGGCCGTCCCGGCCACGGCCCTGGCAGGCTGGGGCCGTGGCCGGGACGGCC
>JAOTRH010128311.1:0-11325 GCA_034768845.1 Heliamphora exappendiculata | reverse complement strand
CTCGCATCACACGTTTCTGCACAAGTTGTGTCAAAGAGAGGGAACTATAAACACCCCAATTTGACCCTGCCAAATCTTAGGCTTATCCAGTTGAGTTCGATGATGAAAACTAAGTTAAATGACGTCTTTCTACGATCGACAGGAAGCAATCCGAATCCAGTACTCCATGAAAACAAACCACAAGATCACATATTTTGAACTTTAAGGCCGCAACCTTTAAAACCTTGCGACCTGGTTATTCACTAGCCTAAGCAATTCACCCCCAAACATTGAACCTCTCAACCATTCTGTTGTTTGTTGTGATCAAAATAAGAATCTCTTGAAAACCCTAGTATTTGTGGCAGTTGCAATCTCACACCTAACGGTCGCAACCTTCAAAGGTGGCGACTGCAAACTTGTTGAGCCTAGTTGAGCATCGAACATGGCAGCACCTGATTGGCTGGCATACTCTATATAAACGTACCTTTGGTACAATTTCGGAAGGACTTTGGACTGACGTCGACATACTACTACTTTATCCAGTACAATTCTCAATACGTCGGTACTCTGCCGTATTTTTGACTCACACCCTGACTCATATTACCACTCGTGCTTGACTAACATACTAGAATTGGATTGCTATTCAAGGATCGATCCGAAGATTCTGTGCTCCACGAGTCGAAGCCTTCTCTAGATAGTCGCATGTCAAGTATTTTGTTGAAACCCCGACATTTCTCACCTCACAATTTCTACCCTCGTGGAGAGGTTAGGTTAGGTTTTAATTTTGGATATTAATTGCTAAATTGCATATAATTGCTCTAGTGTCATTATCATTAGGTTTAATCATCACGTGTATAATTGATAATTCTAATTACTAGGTTTGTGAACATGTTTACTCTTTAGATTTTATATCGCTAGATTTGAAAGCATGCTTAGTTGTAGAGAATTTAGTTAACCTTCATTGCAATTTAATTCAAACATTCAAGCAGTCTCAATTTTGCTTTGCTTACACTGTACACTAGCACTCCAACACACTATCCATCAAAAGTGCTCACATACCTTGCGGTTGCAATATCCTATTGTTGCAATCGTGATCAAAATGCACTTACATATTTATAGGTGTGATTATGTTCCACACGACCGCAACCTTTTCAGTTTCTTTTCTTGCGACCGTAATATCTGTATGTTATGATCGCCATCTCTGTTTATTTTCAATGGTTTAATTCTATTCCAGTAGTCTATTTTTGCCTTTTACAAAATTCTGTTGATTACCAAAATGTAATTTATAGTGTATTTCTATCATGTTCATAAACCATTAGGATTGTCTTATCTTTATTTAAAATTAGGATATGCTTACTAGGTATTGCTTTAACATGATTATGGCATATTAGTTTAATTAGTTTCATCTTTTATTTATTGCATGTGGATTTCACCATGTATCCTTAGTTAGATTTTGCATGTTTAGGATTTAAGGTCAATTTCTTATAATTGGTTGCTTTGTTTGGTGTTTTATATACTAATGTTATGTATTTTCTTCATTTGATTTTAGATTATCTCTTTTTGTTCCCATTTTCTGTATTTGCATGCATTTGAGAAATCTAATTAAATAACCAATGATGATTAGTAGAGGCCAACCTTACGATTGGGCAAACGGGGTGCCTAACACCTTTCTCGATTCATACCTTAGCCCCCGAATCCTAGTTTTTTCTAGTTAAACGTTTTAAAGATTAGTTGCCCATTTTTGTTTTTCTTGGTATTTCTCAAAAACCAAGTGGTGACTCCATTTTGTAATAAAAAGAGTTTTCAAAATTTTTTGATTTTCAAGGTGTTAAAAGTTTTCAAAATAACTCTTGAATTTTTTATTTTTGAACCAAACCCTAAATCCCAATGCCACAATAGGCTTGCCTTTTAGGAGTTGAAGAGACGACTGACTAGTGCACCAGTTCTAATTATACTGGATAAAGGGCTCGATTATGAAGTGTATTGTGAGGCATCACATGATGGAATGTGATGTGTGTTGATGCAATGAGGTAAGGTTACAACCTATGGGTCTAGGTAGTTGAAAACTCATGAAATGAATTATCCTACACTTGATCTTAAGTCGGCAGCTGTGGTAATTGCCTTGAAGACATGGAGGCATTACCTCTATGGGGAACAGTTTGAAGTACTCTTTAATCACAAAATCCTAAAGTACTTTTTCTCAAAAAAAGATTTGAATTTGAGGCAAGGGAGATCGATGGAATACTTGGGAAATTATGATTTTGGTCTGTAATACCACCCGGGTAAGTCCAACGCCGTGGCAGATGCCCTTAGTAGAAAATTGTTAAAATCATTGGCACGTATTGTCGTTCAAAAGTGGGGGATGATTAGGGAGATTAGAGAGTATGATTTGAGTCTTGGGAAAATTGATGATCATGCCACATTGTTTACTGTAGTATCACAACCGACGCTTATCGACCGTATCATAGAGGCTCAGTAGCTTGATAGTGAGGCCTAGATATATAGAGATCATTTTACTGATAGTAAGAATGATGTAAGATGGACCTTCTGTTGGAGGCAAACTGCCAAGATCATTGATTTGTAAATAATTTTTTAAAAAATAAAAACTGGACGGACAATTGACGAAATATTCTCCAGGTAAAAACTTTTTGATGCCGAACGATCAAAGATAAAACCCGGGGCACCACAGTTAATTCAGATGAATAACTTTTGGTCGATTCTCCAGCTACGAACTTTAATTTCCCAAGTTGAACCTTCGGTTAGACCTTCTACTGTATTCCCGATACGATTTCTAAATATAGTGTGGGTTATGATCCTTCGAGAACTGATACCGGCAGAACCTAGACAGCGTTACTCTTGGAAGACAACTTATGAATTTGGTTCAGTCTACCCACATATTTATAGGGTTACAGTAGAGAACTGTGAATTAATTATGACTTAGACTTCTAGTGTAACCTAAATACCTATCCAGCAGTTTCTGCAAATATGCAAATCTCTCAGCGATTTTTATAATTATGAAAACCTTGTAGCAATTTTTGTAATTTTCATAAAACACTAAATTACAGTTCACACCACTAAAGAACTGTAACTACATTCTAACCCATAATCTCAAGACCAATTTGTATTGAGCTCCTGTTATTAAATGTTTAACTCATTTTCCACATTAAGATTCCTGATACCCACCAATTAAATCTAATTACTGATAATTTAATTTAATCGGCATCTTAAAAATTTTTAAGCCCTTCCGCTTAACTCATCTGACCGCCAGATAATCAAATCTAATTGCAGGGTTTGGCTCGGTGAAAACTTATAAGTATCCTTAAGGGGGTATCATCAATCTCAAAAAATTGAGTTGTAGATTTTGTCAATAATTAATATTCACCATATAATTAACACCGCTATCCAACTCACCGGGATTATAGACCCATATAAGATCGCACTCTCTCATAAATCAAAACAAAGAGTATTAAATATACGTAAATAATAATTATTTCAAGATTAAGAGTATAAGCACTCTCATAATAACTTTAGGATGTGAATTAATTTATATAGTCAGTATAAAATTAATTACTCCAATGTGGTCATGTTTAATACACATAAGTGAAATAGCACAGCGAGTCGAATAATAAACGATGCTATTAAATGTTACCCGTAACTAAGATAAGCCTACTAAAACTCTGTGCTTCAATTATACTAATGGTTTGTCCAATTCCATCTAAACTGTAAACAATAGCTTATATTTTACAAGAACTTATAATTTGGTTTTCTGTGTGCAAGTTGTTCTCTACACTCCAGATTAAATACTATACAGAATAAAAGACAATCATGCATAACATTAAAGAAATGATATTACATGCATTGCTCATTAAGATTCTCATAAAATAAAATTTTAATTTTATTAAAATTAAATTAAATACTAAAACTAAAATAAAATCTTTGATTTTTAGTATACAACTCTAACACCTTCCATCCGGATCAGGATTTGAGGTTCATAGGGTGATTGTTTATGCCCAAGTCTTGCTGTGAAGAAGTGATGCAAGAGTTTCATCATTCCCGACTTACCGTACGGATGAAGAAAGACATAGCTTTGTTCTTTTCTAGATGTATCACGTGTCAACACGTAAAGGCCAAACATCAGCGACCCGTTGATTTACTTCAGCCTTTCTTAGTTTTAGAATGGAAATAGGAGCATGTGACTATAGATTTTGTATCAGGACTCTCCAGATCACTGAAGGCGCGAAATGTTAGATGGGTAATAGTAGATTGTCTGACAAAATCTATGCATTTCCTTCCCATATGCATGACCGATTCAGTAGACATATTTGGCAAGATATATGTGTAGGAGATTGTTCAACTTCATGGCATACCCTGTGTCTATAGTGTTCGACATAAATCTGATATTCACATCTCGTTTTTGGCAGAATCTACAGGCAGCATTGGGGACGAGCTTACATTTTAGCACAACATTTCATCCCTAGACCGATGGCCAGTTGGAATGTACGATTTAGATTCTTGAAGGCATGTTACATGCATGTGTGTTAGATTTTCGTGGCTCATGGGAAGATCACCTGCCATTGGCTGAATTTTCCTATAATATCAGCTACTAGTCTAGTATTGAGATGGCGTCTTACAAGGCTTTGTACGGGAGACCATGTAGATCCTCAGTATATTGGTCAGATGTTAGAGAGGCGTCCGTGTTAGGACCCAATCTTATGAGGGAGACTACCGAGAAGATTGCGGTAATTCAGAAATGCTTGGCCACGGCACAAAGTCGCCAGAAAAGTTATGCTAATCAAAGAAGAAGGCCTTTAATGTTTGAGGTCGAGGATCATGTTTTTCGAAAAATCTTGCCGAAGAAAGGATTGTTGAGGTTTGGAAAAAGTGGCAAGTTGTCACCACGATTTATAAGTCCTTTTGAGATTCTTGAGATATTAGGGGAAGTAGCTTATCGGCATACTCTACATCCGTAGCTATCCTCAGTACATGATGTGTTATGCGTGTTTATGTTGCGTAAGTGTGAGCTTGATCCATCACATGTCTTGGATTGGTTAGAGTTACAGATTGTGGAGGATGTCACGTTTAAGGAACAACCTGTGAAAATCTTAGACATAACGGAGCAAGTGTTGCGAAGGAAAACTTTATCGTATGTTAAAGTTTTGTGGCGTCACCACGGATTAGAAGAGGCGACGTGGGAATGAGAATCGGATGTTTGATCTAAATATCCAGAATTGCTTGAATCGTCATAAGAGGCGAACTTCGAGGACGAAATTCCCCAATAAGGGAAGGTTGTTGAGATCCGATACGTTATAATTTTATCATTATTTATATTAACGTAATTAAATTTTTTGAAAAGATTTCTAATGAAAAATAATGCATATTATAGGTGATTGGTGTGAATTGGGGCATTGGGATATTAATGTGTGATTAATTCTGTAATTTTAGAATTTTAAGGGTGAGGTTAAAGTTAATTTAAATTAATAATTACAGGCCTAAAGGACATAATTTTAGAAGTTAAATAATTAAAACCAAACAAACAAGGCTCATAGGTCTTCTAGAATCATCAAGAAAAGGGAATGAAAAGCAATTTTAAAAGGTTCCAAAATCCCACCCCAACCCTACTGGTGCCCCATCCCTTCTTCTTTAGGCACCGAACACTCTTCCCCTTTTCTTCTCTTTCTATTGTCTTCCTTCATTGAGAGATACATTAGGAAATTAAGAGAAATTTCTAGAAAAGTCAAGTGGAATTGTGGCAAGCAAACATAGCCTTGGAGACCCAACACATTCTTATAACCAGCAAGTAAGCTCCAAACCATGTGCCCCACCGTAGCTTCTTTTCCTTTTCTTCTCTATAATTTTATTTCTTCTTCTTTGTTCCATCAATTGATTCATGATAAATTACTTTAGAAATCATGAGAAATTACCATTAAAAACATGAAAGAGATCCCAAACCACCGCAGTCAGTGCCTTCTTCATTTCTTCATCTCCTTCTTCTCGTTGCTTTTCATCCATGGAGTAGTGATCAAACCATTCTTCCTCTCCAAAATTAGTGGGTTCAGACAACAATTTCGAGGTTACCAAAGGAGGATTTAGAGTTAATCAACAAGGAAATCAATTCAAAGTATCAAGAAGCCTCAAAACTTGTTTTCACGTACTAGGAAACCCATGAGATGGTCAAAAGCTTATATCAAACATGAGAAGCAAGGTTTAAAGAAAACCTTTAATGGATATAACTTGAAACATAAACCAAAAGCTAAGGAATTGAACTCCCAAACAAGGAAAGTTAATCAAAACATTTCCCACAACCTTTCCTGGCAAATCCAATCATAAACCCAAGCAACCCAAAACATGATATCAAATCCCCGAAATACAAAATCAACTCTCAAACGAAAACGATGACTTGAGATCAAAGTCAACTCTCATGTAAACATGCAATTCATACATCATATGGATCCATGTCGTTAAGCCTTACAATACTTGAATGTTGATACCAAAAACCATCATCATTCATCACCAACTTCATACAAAAACTACCCTTACCTTGAAAAGGTTTAGTTACAAGGATTTACAAAATGAATGACATGATTCAGAATGAGATTTACAACATCTTATATCTTTAATTTACATAATTCAACGACCAAGAATCTAAGACTTCACATGCTAGTCCCAAATACTCCAAAAATTTCAAAATACATTCTTTTTCGTCATCAAGCCAAAGGGGCGTCTCCATCATCTGAAAATATTTTTATTTTAATAACATAAGTCGAAACCCAATAGAAGTAGACTAGCAAGACATGTGTATAACATGTAATTAACAATTGTATGAATAACACCATCCATAAAGGTTTTAAATCAATTTTCCTCTGGAAATCCCAAGTATTCATATAATTCTCACAACGTTTTGAAATTCATAAAACCAAGTAATTTCTCAACGATTCTTATATAACCATAAATAATTTAACTATGTACCAACCTTGTCGCCCCTGGGACTTGGTTGACAATTATAGACTTTCGTCCTATTAACCTAGGTCCGTGTAACGCCGAGATTTACTAGGCAATCACAAGTTCTATAATGTGACACAAGAACACACACCCAAATTGGGAAACCACTTCATTTATGGGAGCTAACCCAAAGGAACGAAGCACCTATTTGTGCAAAAATTTTAGACTTTCACCAAGGAGCAATATAGGCCCAAATTAACCACATTGTTCCTGTACATCTAATACATCATTCGATTGAAATTTAACTACACCCACACATGTACAATCCAAAATTCATGGATTAATCTACAACATTTTCATAATGTTAAATAATTTCAACGCAAGCTTGAAATTAAACCCCAACCCTCAAGGTCAACTAAAAAGTAATAAAAATCCATCCTTTGTGACATTTTCATAAACCTTTACCATTTTCATAGATTAATACGAAATCAAACACCCATACTCATGAATCCAACCAAAGATAACCCAACATCTCCCAAATCCAACTAAACCCACATAATATTTTTCTAAATCCAACAAACTTGGGTTTAAGCATGAATCACCATCCAAATCATTTTAATCATTTAAAATTCATTTAACTACATAGATCAAGCACTTAAATCAAAATCATATAGTATCCTACTATTTGGGTAAAAAACCTGAAGCTTTTAATGTAACGACCCGGTACAAACCTTAGTTGTAACAACCTGATTGATAATGACCCGTGTAAAGACCGAGCCCAAGTCCTAATTATTAGTGACGGATAGTCCACAAGGTTATAGAGCATAGACAAAGTTCAAAATCCTAACTCGAATCAAAAATTCTAAGTTCGGCCCGAAAACCCCAAAAAGGTCCAAAACTCAGGTAACAAAACCTTAGTACCCGAAGAGTCTCCCAACATTCTAAATGAAGTAAATATCATGAAATAATGAATTAAAAATCTACAATCCTCATAAATATGGTAAAATGACCATTTTGCTTCTAGTACAATAAAAAATCTTTAAAAAATTAAATTTTGACACATGGATACCCTAAATCAAGGATTTAAGTACAATTAAGTAGAAAAAAAATAACATTAAAAATAACAAAAATACCTCTGAGTGGCCGACCACCTTGGAAAGAGTGCCAAAAAGTAGCTTTTTACTTTCTTTTTAGCTTAAAATGATGAGAAATGTATTAAATTAAGTCTTATGATGATCCAATACTTGTTGAACAAGTAATATACATAATAATATGATGTTATAGGTTATTAAAAGTAAGTAATTCATTATTGAAGTTCATACACAACAAAATAAGTCAAAAAGTCATATAGTGCCAAAATAAATTAATTTAACTTAAAATACTACATTTATTTAATCAATTACCATGAAAACTATGATAATACATGTGAATACTATATTTATCATAAATATACTAAAATAATAGATATTAGTAGGAAAAGACACCAAAAAGATATATCAAATTAACTTTTAATGCATTTTCTTGCAAAAAATAGCACGAAAACCAATGCAAAATCCATTGAATGATGTGGGGTCAGATTTTTGTCCCCCAAACAGCCCCTAGCTTTATTTCCCTTCCCCAAATCTGATGTATAAGTCTCAAAACTTGCACCAAGTCAACTCATATCAATTCAACCCATGTGAAGTGGAAGAGAAAAAGGAGAAAAAAGTACTTATAATTAATTTTGTGTTCCCTATCCCTTCCCTACATAAATCAAGCGAAGCACCCTCTTCTTCCCTTCATATTCTCGTGCATATATATATATATATATATATATATATAGAGAGAGAGAGAGAGAGAGAGAGAGAGAGACAGGCTTGGTTGAGTGTTCTTGAGGTATCCCACAAGTTTAAGAGAGAAGGAGGAGAAGAAAAAGGAACCAAGGAGTAGTGTTTCTCTGAAAGCTATGTCCTTTCATACCACCATCCTTTGAGCCCTCAAACAAGTAAGTAAAATCTCTAAACCTTATGTTTAATATCCCTTCAAATATCCCTCAACACATCCATTTAAACACTCTAAGAATCGATAACCGAAATCAAACCGAAAGGCAACGTAGTTGGAAATTATGGGCTGTTATGTTTATGGGTGATATGAGAAGGAATACTATATTTATCATAAACATATTAAAATAATAGATTTCAGTAAGAAAATATACCAAAAAGATACATCAAATTCACTTTTAATGCATTTTCTTGCAAAAAAATAGCACAAAAACCAATGCAAAACCCCTTAATTGATGTGGGGTCAGGTTTTTGTCCCTCAAATAGGACCCCAGCTGTATTTTCCTTCCCCAAATCTGATGTATAAGCCTCAAAACTTGCACCATGTCAACTCATATCAATTCAACCCATGTGAAGTGGAAGAGAAAAATGAGAAAAAGTACTTATAATTAATTTTTTATTCCCTAACCCTTCCCTATATAAACCAAGCGAAACACCCCTTTCTTTCCTTCATATTTTTGTGCATATATATATATATATATATAGAGAGAGAGAGAGAGAGAGAGAGAGAAAGGTTTGGTTGAGTGTTCTTGAGGTATTCCACGAGTTTAAGAGAGAAAAAAGAGAAGAAGGAGAAGAAAAAGGAACCAAGGAGTAGTGTTTCTCTAAAAGCTAAGTCATTCCATACTACCATCCTTTGAGCCCTCAAACAAGTAAGTAAAACTTCTAAACCTTATGCCTAACATCTCTTAAAATATCTCCCAACAAATCCCTTTAAACACTATAAGAATCAAGAACTGAAATCAAACCGAAAAGGCATCATAGTTGGAAATTAGGGGCTGTTATGCTGTTATGTTTATGGGTGATATGAAATGTTGTTGTACGTGGTTATTTTTGAGTTTGATGACTTTTAAGTGTTCTGGAGCCTTGATATTAAAGTGTAAAACACAAGCATGCAAAGAAATAGAACAAAAACTTCACATAACATAAGTAGAAGACTTGGACCCGAAAAGACTTGATTTTTGAGAACATAGATGTTTCTTCCCTGAACTTTGGAATGCCATAACTCAATGTATAAAATTAATCTAAGTATGTTCTTTATGTCCAGACTTATCTTTTTGTGTTATTGTTCATCCAAAGCTGGTTTCAACTCACTTTCATCAGTAGAACTCGAGATATTGCAATTTTACCAAAGTGTGTTATTTTTCGACCAGTCAACACTACCGAGATGGAAGCCATAGTTTAAAGTGAGATCCGAACTTTGGTCAAAACATAAAAGTTGTAGGTAACATATATATCTATCTACCCACCAAAAATAAGAACAAAATATTGAGTTTTCATAGGTCAAAACCCCTTTGAAAATCTCTATTGAGTTTCAGCCCTGAAATGACACTTCTGTCACATATATTTGTGTAGCCCAAATCCCCTATTTTTAGTGACCTATTCCAAAAGTGGTCTACATGATAATTGTAGCTAATATAGTGAAGTACTTTTTGCCCCAAAATCATACCATAAAGTCTTGGGATGATACTTCAAAACCATTTTAAACCCTCTATCCAAAATCAGCTCTACTGAGTTTTGGCGGCTGACAGAACCTATTTTCTAAAATAGCCAAAAAGTTTAACTTTCACCAAATAACTATCCTTAACTCTAAACATGAAACTTATAGGGGACATGTTGAACTAGAATATACTAAAAAATATGCTCATTTGGACTTGATCTGATACCTCAAAACTGAGACCAATAGAAGCATATTTTTGGTAAAATCTTAAGAAAAGTACTGAGCCGTTTTTACTTAGGATGTTTTATTCACCTTTCTGCTTTAGGTTTTGTGTGACACCCCATTTCTCGGGCATATCAAGACATATGTAACTATAAATAAAGGATATATTCTAGTCGAACATTCATAGATACATAAGATAGTTACTATATCATTAACAGTTTAGAATTTGTTCAAAATACTTAATAATTATAATCATCTAGAAAATTTCAAAAAAAGTTACAATATGCCTATGGAAAATTGAACAAAAGATCCAAAAAGTAAACATCCTATGTCTTCAAGTGGCGTCGTTAGGGTTAACCAGCTTCTACCACTCTCCTCCTTCTTCATAGTCTTCTTCCTCAATGAACACGCCTTCCTCAAAAGGTCCTTCTTCTTTACCTGTGGCACGAATGCCATGAGCCGGATCGCAGAAGCAAATTCTCTAAACTGTCTAGCAAACTCACAACAAGATATCCTATAATACATAGGATATCAACCACCCTTATAGGAGTTCGTGGGGGCAGGCCACCCAATTTTTATCAGCCACCCTTATACGAGCCAACCGTCCCACATTAAGTACTAGGATGCTCATTAAGCGTCAGCCCAAAGTCTAATAAAAGCTAGCGACGAACCCATGGTGCCTAAATCCCCTTTTATAATAAAAAC